>OMNW01021302.1:3829-26510 GCA_900303245.1 Selene dorsalis
CTTTAAAAAAAAAAAGAGAGAGAGAGAGAGAGAGAGAGAGAGAGAGAGAGAGAGAGAGAGAGAGAGAGGGAGAGAGAGAGAGACAAAGTCTACCCTCGATTTTAACGCTGAGTGGGTCAGTTCACAACGAGTGTAATCTGTAAACACTGTTATATCTGTGATGCTGTGTGTGGGTGTGTGTGTGTGTGTGCATGTGTCAGTCAAGGCTGTTATAGTTAAAAGACATCCACCCGTTCCAATTAGAAACTACAGACCCTGCTTGAAACCTTAACAACAAACTGAAACTGTTGAGTTTTAATATTTCAGAGATTCAGAAATGTCAGAGAGCTGACAGGTAGACTCACAGGTACATATTGCATGTACAGTGATTAGCATAATCCAGCAGTGCTTTATTTGCTTTGTTTCATTGTTGTTGTTGTTTTGTTTTTTTTTACTTTCACTATGAATGTGCAAAGACTGAAAACTTCTATCTGGTGACTAAAACATGTAAATATATAGTTTACATGATCAAATGCAATTAAAAAAAACAAAACTTAAGTTGATACCTTAGAAAAAAAACTAAGTAATCACAATTAACGTAAACTTCATACATACGGTGTGACTCTGGATCATTTCTATAACAGTGGTGTTTTAGTGGAGAGCTGCATATTTGTTTTGGTGTGTTTGTAATGTGAAAGTAATTGTTTGACATTTTGGGGAAATGTGCATGTTTGCTTTCTTGCTTGTGTCTTAGATGAAGACGATTGAAACAACACTCATGTCTGCTTAAATAAGAAGCTAGTTTAGCAGGAGGTTAGCATAAATACTGGAAACAAGGAAGCTAGCCTGGCTAGTCCTGTTTTTTTTGCAATTTGGTTTTTGTATTTGTTTAAATCAATGAGGCGTAGTGTGCCAAATGGTTTGTTGGTAGTTGCTGTAAGTGACTGAGCTAGCTGAGCTACGCTGTTACCGTCTGTTTCCAGTCTTTAGGATAAGCTAAGCTAGTTTAGTTAAGCTAGCTTCATATTCACCGTCGTATCTTCTCGTCTGACTCTTTCTGAAAGCAAATGAACATATTTTCCCAAATGTCTAACACTTCTCGTGAAGCCCATGTAGTTCATCAAACATTATCCAATTAAGTCGTGTGTTTTAAGCAAAATGTAACGTTAAACTTTAAAGATCTGACAGTAACTATTTCTTTATTCTAATGCAGATAATTATGAGCAAAAGAAATTTAATATTTTAGAAGAAGATATTGAAAGTTGATATCCATAGGAAATGCCAATATGTGACTTAATCTTACAGTCACAGCAAAAGTTATTTTCAGAAAATATTTAGATGGGAAAATTATAAGAAGCAGTTATTTCTATACCATATGCTCCCAGTCAGTAGATTATCTTTACATCAAAAAGACCAGTTGGCTTGAAAGTCTGCTGTAACAGCTGGTTAGAGATGTAAATATACAAATAATATATTATGAGGAAAATATAGCAAAAATAATATATAGACGTGCAGTTTGTGTCCCATAGAGGAGCAAATTCCCGCTGTACGTTCAGTTTCACCACGCCCAGTTTCGTAACTTTCAACCAAACACATTAAACAAATTAAAATGAAGAACATCTTTAGCGAGCACTAAAATACATCTACTTTAAATGACATTAGAGAATATAAAAATATATTTTGAGAAAGTATATCAAATATTATATTTACAGCGTAAATATGTTGTGTTTCGTGAAATATAAAGAGACAAATAACCTAAAGTTTTTCACACGTTTGTCGCCATTTCAAGCGTTGCACAGAAAAATAACTGACCTGTAGGCCTATGTGAGTTCTTCTCTACGAATGAAAGACAAATTAAAGTAAGGTTGACGTTCGGGTAAAAAAGAAAATAGTAGACCATGTCCTTTACATAAACTGTACATAAAGTAGATTGTGACAAGGATCTCGAATGCACAGATCACGACCCGCTGACTATGCCATTCCCGCAATGCACCAACACAATAGCTAGCAAGACTGTTGAAACTAAACTATAATAACTGCTCTTTTGAACACTGTGTCTCTTTTATCCCCACAAAGAAGCCTTAGCAGACTTTGTGTTTACCCCAAATTTTTTTCACAACTGTGAGAGATTGTGTGCGAGGCGGAGATGGATGCCGGCGCACACGTCAAGTTAATCAGAACGGCTCTCACTTTTAAAGAGAGCGTTGCTACTTTTATTCTGAAATTTGCTAAGGACTTCAGTGTTGGTATGTACCGAGTGTCTGTGTGGATCTATTTCTACCCGCAACCCCGTCTTTGTTGTCCTCAAAGCTGTAGGATCAAAAAAAACAAAAAATGAACCAATGACATAAAAATCTATCAATGTATGACTTATCATTTATCCCAGGCCCGATATCTCCCTCTTCCATTTCCCTTTCCACCAAGATCCACTCCAACCCCAGTGCCAACAACCAAGACTTTTGTTTCGATCTCAGTTTCTGTGGTCTGTTTTCTCTTTCTTTTGTATTGCTCGTCGTATATTGTAGTGTTGGACTGATTTGTATCCTATGCATTTACGTCGGTAGGAAAACTGCACTGTAACATATCCTCCCAAACAAATCGCTTAAATCTAAAGAACTCAGATCTTTTATTGTGGTGAATCAGGGTGTTTGACTCCATCCTGATATTGTCGAGTTGAGTTCGGATGACGGATGTGCTCGGTGATGTGGCACTTGAGAAGAAGAGTTCAAAGTGTGTCGTTTCGGGAAAGGAAATAAATGCTTGTTACGCAAAGTTCATTGTTTGAAACTGGTGAAGAAAAAAAATGTTAGACCAACTATACTGTACAACTCACATTTTACTCTTTTGCAAGCCAAGTCTTAACATAACTAAAACATTCAATAGTCCTTTAATGCCTGAACATGTATGGTAGGGTTTAGTAGTTTGCAAACAGTTGACATGTTTCTTTGCATAAAACATCCAGTTATTGTAGGCCTGATCACACCATTTACGGTATGGTTAAAGGAATAATCCACCTTAAATACTCAAACACTGTCATAATTTGAATTGAGCTGGCCACCACACTGGTCTACACTGAAATGTTTTAATAACTGATTGATTGATCGGCATGAAATTTGCTGCACACATTCATGGTCCAATGAGGATAAATCCTGGAGCTAGCATTTAGCTCACTGCACCACTCATTTTATCAAAAACTGTACAATGCAACGCATCAATCTCAAATATCTCCAGGTGTGTTCATCAAACTGTTGACACATGACAAGGTGACAATGTCAGATTATTTGTGGGTGGATTTTCCCTTTAGCATCCACACTATCCTTCGCTAGGCCAAACCCTAAGTGAAGCGGTAGCTGCCTTCCTGTACCTTGAGCCGATTGTACACAAACAGGGACCACTCCATCAATCACAGAGCTGATCTGAGAGCATCTTGTCGGGCCAAAGGGAGGCAGTTGTACTCACTGCTATGACCTGTGGGTAATGGTCTTTCCCAGTGTTAAAATGGATGTGATCACTGGCCATAAATGTTGGATTGTCACTCCAGTGAGGAGCTTTGGTAATTCCACAAAACCAAAAAGAAGATTTTTCTTTTCCAGATTTAAGCATGTTTCCATTTTCGCACAAAATATCAACAAAGGAGGATTTGGGCCATTGTATTTTATTTCTGTTTCTTTTTATTTTAAGTGCTTTTTCAATAGCGACTTGTGAATTTAGATGTATGTGACCAAGTGACTTTTTTTTCCCCCTCTCTTTCAGATTTTCTGTAGGCAATGTGTGGTAGTTTGTCAGTAGTTTGACAGTAGGATTGTCCATTCTGTAAACATGGAAAAAAAAAAACAAGAAAAAAAGAGCCAACTTTCAGGACACTCTAGGTGCTCCTGCTCGGAGCTCAAATAGAAATGTTTAATTCAGGTTATTCACTGGAGTGTTTAAAATTTCTGTCGGCATCAAAATATGGCTGTGCTACACTCCCTTACTTCATTTTATTTTACATCAGTTCCCACCTTCCTCCTCCTCTAAAGTCAATGGCCATCAATGTCACCATGTGGCACAGCCCCACGACTTCATCACCAGGCACATTCTATGTTTTGGCATCGCTTTGCTTTTTCCTCTGTAGCCATCGGCACATAATATATCAACATATCAGTCACAAATGATGTCAGAATTTGGATTTCCATGTACCAAGTACATATCAACTTAGTAAATGCTGCAAAGTATAAACATACTAAAATATATATGTATTTATGGTGAATACCTGATTATAATCAATAAATGAGTAGAGATGAAATGAAAAGGCAGATATTGTGTGAAGGTATTCATGTAATGCTAACAGTCAATTAAATTCCATTCAAACAAAATTCTCATTCTCCCTTTAGGATAAAACTGTGTTTTTTTGTTTGTTTTAGTTTTTTCTTCCATTTTATTAGGTTGTAAATATGTATTTTGAATATATATCACTGTGTTTGTTTTGAAATTGATTAATTTATTTAATGCCTATATATATTGTTGTTTTTACGTATCCTGATTTTGTTTTACTAACTGTAAACAAATCAAGGAGATGAAAACAATGTGCTTATCTAATGTTAAGCAGGCCATGCATCAACACTTTTATAATCCATGTTATTCTCTTCATTTATGTTTTGCTGTTTTGGCTTTGGGTGATTATTTTACAACAACAACAACAAAAAAATGATATTCATTTCATTGTATTTACTGATATGTAACATATTATGTTTTACTGTGTTGTATTTGATCAGATGTGTTGTGGTCACTGCTTGTAAAATGATTTTATTCAGAGAGTTTCCAAATCATGACAAAAGATAAACATGGTCACAGAATCATAATCTGCCATTTTGTTCATATAAGACATGTTGTCACTTGCACATTGCACCAAGAACTTTAAGGAGGATAGAGTCTTAAAATGTTTGGCTGGGTGCATGTAGAGAGTCCAAGAAATGTTGACCGCTGATCTTAGTCTTTTGAAAGCAATTGAAACAAATAGGTTTCATCACAGTTCTTTTTTATACTTGATCATTAGTATTTTGTTAAGCAAAGGTCATTTTGTTACGCAAAGTATTTTCTCATTACACTAAACAAAAACAAAAAAAAAGACAACAAATTGGATTAAAAAAAGAAATCAGGCAAATGACAACCCTCATCTGAACAGTGAATAGACAGTTTAATTTTTGTTAGAGCCTCCAAAGTGTACAATATTGAATGTATAAATACATATAGATAAATGATTGTTATAATTGTGTAATCAGATCAACAGTTGCTATAGTGATAACAAACCTTCAGTTTAGCTCAAACTGGCTGGCTACATTCCAAGCTAGCTAACCCGCTAGTAAAGCTAGTCAGCTAAAGTTAGTTAATAAACCTTAACAGAAGTTAAAGATGTGGTTACTGTGTGTATTTGCAGCAGCTGCTTTTACTTATGTTACTGTTACTGTTTACTTGTGTGTTGTTTTTGCTCAAGCTAACAGTAGGTAATTAGCTAAATTTGGTGCCAGTAGCCAAGCTTGCTAGCATGGCTGAAAGAACATTTTGAAATACAAATTCCTACAATGAAAACATGGGAATAAAAATAATGAATACATAACAATATTGACCTTGTAAAGTCACAGTTTATTGGTCAGTTTATTTATTTAGATTTATCTATTCAATACTGAACGCTCAAGGCTCTGTGGTTTCGTTGGGTATTTTTTGTTTTTAAAGTAAGGTGTTAGTGAATGGTAAACGGTGCGTGGATGAAGTGAAGACGTAAATAGTATCAGTGCTGGGTAGAGTTGAGTGAAGAATTGTTTTGGGGGTTTTAGCTGCTGTTGTAGAGCAAAACATGTAGGTTCATAGTTTGGGAAACATCTTTGGTATGAGTGTGTTTGTGTGCGCGCACAATGTCACACATCAACAGCTAGCGTAGTGTCGTTTTGAATGTGGCAGGTCTTGCACAAGAATGCTGTACCATGGTGAGATGTAATCAAAAGGTAAGTCGTGTCAGTGGTAGGAATGCTGAATGTACGATCCATCGTGTCGGACGATGTGTTGTGCAGCTTTTTGCTTGCAATTTTTAATTGTCGCAAGTCTGAGTTACCTAAAGTTGTGTGTTCCTAGATATTGTGAACAGCCTTTTAACTTGCTCAGTTATGTTTATCTGGAGCCGTACAGCAAAAGAAAAAAAAAAGTCTCTTTGTTTTCATTTTGGCAAATAAAGTTTACGTTTCGTGCACAAAAAAGAAGCAAGTTTCCACGTTGTAGGTAAAAGTGCCAACTTCATTTAGTTGCAAACCGCTGGGGTGTAATGACTTGAAATCATGACGTGCTTGACTGTAGTGAACAATCTTTGCTTCAGATGGTCACAGTAACGTTTGTGGCTCGATCAGTTGTTTTCTGAGGTGTGCGTGTAGTGAACAGTAGAGGCTATTTTGAAGTGTTGTGTTTTCAATGCTAATTCTATCTTTCTAACTGGAGTGGTGTGATCTGTTACCGTGGTTGAAGGTTTAACAGGAAGCTGAAAAGACTTCTCCCGCGATGGCTTTTAGGGTGAGAAGGCATCTAACAATTTGGCTTCGGATAAAAGGACACATAGGTTTGGTGGTGTTTTGCACAGGTGTGAGGACAAGACTTGAAAGTCAGGCTATGTGTTTATCGCACTCCTATAGAGGGTGGGACACATCTGTGACTTTTAAAGTAGCAGAGATGTTCCCAAAATGCATTTAAAGCTTTTTAAACTGAAATTCTTAATTTTCAGCTGCTAACCGGACTAAGTTGGAGGACATCGTCAAATGTGAAAATTTCAAGTACAAATTTCACAGTTTTAATTGAAGTAACTTTGCTGAGTTTCATTCATGGGCGCTGGATGTCTGTCAGTGAGATGTTTTTTCTCATATTCTGCCTGGTATTTTTTTTTTTTAAGTGCATAGTCCTCTCATGGTGTAGCAAGTGACAGGTATTGTTGTTTCACACAGTCCAGACCATTGTGTCATTGAAGGCTTACTGCTCTAAAACAATATGAATATTTGATTCACGCCTGTTGGAAACTGGTTTTGCCGGCTGTGACACTGTGCTTTAACAATGCAGTGAGGAGTGTCATCCACACCCATTACTACATAGTCACATACACTTCACAACATTAACCCTGTTGGATGCCATGGGCTCAATGCTGTTAGAAACTTTTGCTAAGGTTTCCCTTTCATGGGGCAAGAAGTACTTCAGGATTTATTTTGCAATGACTGCAACAAAATATGATATGAGGTATTATTAAAACAAATATAAAAGTGTGGCTTTTTGTCATGATTTAAATGAGACTGAACTGAAATTATGCCATTTTGTCATTGTGCTAAAATGAATATAAATATTATATATTAAAATATATTTGCTAACCTACACTGTGTTGACTTAAGTTGCTTTCTTTCAAAGGTGGATGAAAGATTATAGAAATCCAAATATAATGTAGTAATCAAAGGGACTAAGGGCAGGATTTGTGAAAAAATAAACATGCACGCTAATGGATGTATGCTGCATAATGTATCGCAATTCGTGGTCCGAATTTCCCGCGCAGTCCTGCGGACGTGACGTCAGGTGACGCTGAATGCGCATCCTCGACAGCTTTCGACTCTGATAGGGGAAGAAGACAAGCGCGGTGGATCCAAACTAGTGTCTGGGTAGTAATGGATTCTGTTACGGTAAATAAACGACTCACCACCACTCAGAGTCCTTTGAAAAGTCCTGCTAAGAAGAAAACGAAGGTTTTATCAGCGGCATCTCATCAGTCAAAAAGTAATTACGACCAAAGCCGGGCTGGAACATCGGGAATGTGTTGGAGAGTCATGGCGGCAGCTTCAGCTTCAGCTTGAACTGGGACTGAAAACAGACGCTGACATGGCTCATCTCCTAGTAACCAGGTAAGAAAACTTTACAGGTCGTGTTTAGAGCTTCGTCTGAAAATCATATGAGATCACCGAGGACTCAGAGTGACCTGACGTTGCAGACAAAAAGCGCTGCAAAGCTAATCTGTTAGCTTTGTAGCATGCATGTAACTCAGTCCACTGCTGTGTAACACTGAAGACAGACTGCGCATTTTCCCCGGTCCTTTAGTCTGAAACCAAATGGTTAGAAATATGTCTCTTTATGGGACCGAATGCCCGGCCTGTTATCCGGGAGGTAACGTTAGCAGCTGGCTGTAGCCACAGGCTAACGGTTTGTTTGTGTCTGTGTACTGTTTTTGTCCCACAATGTTTTCACACCGCATCGACCGTATCGGTAAATCCCCGCGCGAGCCGTCCTCCCGGCTGCTTCATGCGTGTAGGAGACAAGGCCATCCCTTACACACAGCACCGGCTACCGTCTCGTTTCCGTCCCCGGGAAACAAAAACAGTCGCGTGAACAGCGAGTAAAGTAATATCGTGTGAGGAGTTCGTGCGCACTCCTGCGCCGGCTCGGCTGATGGCTGCAGTTACTCTAACGGCTGTCCTGTCAGTATTGAGTCTTATTAAAGCAACACTATGTGAGACTGGGGCTCAATTCACAACTTTTATTTACGATAGAACTGAAAAGGGATTAACATTCTGCAACTGCACTTAGTTTCACCGGGAAATGTACACAGCTTTTTTCCTTACATTTTCATTGCATTCATTTGGAGGACACTTTTTTTTTTTCCAAATGGACTTGTCTCAATTAGGTTAGAAATTACTACAATGATGACCACTGATATTGTTGTTGTTGTTCTTACCAATCATAATTATTAAATAAATATAACTAATTTAATTGTCAGGATTACAAAACTATACTACTAAAAAAGCTATTAGTTGGACAAAACAAGCTTTAGACTTTTGAGTCTTCAGACCTTTCACTGTTTGTTATGAACCTAATAAATATGACCAACATTACCAGGAATTTCATTATGATAATAAGAGTGGCTTAGTACTTTTCCACCACAAGCACTGTGTACTTGCAAACTGCAGTGTCACAGTGTCCATCCATCCGGTATGACTGGTGCCACCATACCTCATTGTTTCATTATCTAGCTTGACTTGAAAAGAGTTATGTTTTTACTACGTACGCATATTTTTGTGGAGATGTTAATCACAACAGACTTGTCTTGTTATTCAGAGGTTCACTTCTTGAGTTTAATCCAATGCCAGTGAGATTTGACAAACAGGTTTTAATAACCATAGTAACTACCACTGATGTGAATGAACAGGTTTCGTTATGATGATAAGAGACAACTGACAATGAGTTATGACAATCATTAAAATGGTGGTTTTGTATCATATTTATAAAATGCACATTTAGTTTTTTTTTTTTTTTAGTTTTTACATTTTTACAGGTCTGATTGTTACATTAAAGTAATTAAAAGACTGTTAATCTTTTGCATATACGACTGTCAACAACATTTCATAGACTAGATTAACCACCCCCACCCTTTTACTGGAAATCACTGTAAGCATTTCCTGTAAATCAGTAGAACAAACGACAAAGACAAATTAGTGCCACCCTTAAATTTAAATTTCCGTCTTTCTGTTATCAAACCTGATTCTTGTGGGTGTGGCATGTGGTTACCAACTTCCTGGGTCCAATACATAGCGTCTGGATCCAGTGAGTAGTTACCAGCTACAAAGAGGATATGTACATGTAGCAAGTCTTCAAAGACCTGCTCATCATACAGGAAAAGGTAAGATTTGATTTTCTTAATCTTTGGATGATACTGCAAGCAACATATGCAAGTGCCAGCTACAGTAGAATATTTCTGCTATTGCGACTTTTTACTTAACTTTTTACTGAAATTCAAGAGCTCTAAATCAAGTCAGGACCGTGGCCCCAGACTGTGGCATTGAAAAACATATTTCAGTCTAAAGATTTACAGTTCAGTTCAAATTCTTGAACTGGTAAATAGCTAACATTTAAAAACACAATCAACAACAAAAACTGAACTATACTGAAAAATAAAACAGATTTTACGGTGATTTAATGACTCAAGCTTTAATGAAGAGCAATTAATGCAGTACAATACCATCTTGATTCATAATGTGGATATTTGATCTAATTCTGGTATGTTACTCCTGATCTGATATCCTGTAAAAAGCCTCTGGCTGCCAAGTACAAACTGTCCCAAGTTCACCTGGGACTGTCAAACGACAGCCAGTTTCTCTTTGCCACTGTTTTTACACAGACTGGACTGGGTTCATTGCAGCATAGTTCAGCTTAAGATCAAGAACTAAACTATTTTGTCCGTACCCTGATCCTAACGTTGAATGGTTTTGACTTTCAGATGCACATACACATTAAAGTTAGATTAGTCTTTTTTTTAGTTGTTGTCAGTTGTTAACAGATGACCCTCATCAAGATTATGTGTAAATGTAAAGGAATGTGGTTTGTCAGTGGCAGTGTTATTGTGTTTGAGGCCTGACCTCACAGTCGGGTATTTTAATAAATCATGTTTTATTACTGATCTAATTTCTATCATATTTATAATGAAATATTCTTTTACCTTCGTTTTCATTAAGTTACAGGAAACTCAAATCCAGAAATGGCGAATGGACCAGCCTTGTCCACTGCAAAGGGTGGGGAAGTTTACGTAGGGGGTGAATTCAGAGATTCCATAACCTTTTTGGATGTCCTCTATGCAAATGAGTTTGAAGGAAAACCTCTGGATCCAGGCGTTCTTGAGCAGACAGAAGTAAACTTTTACAGAGGGGCCCCACCTAACTGGCTGAACTTTCACATTAGTGAACAGGCAGGGTCAGAAGCCACAGAATCTAATTTTATGAAACGAGATGGATATGACACACTTGTGCATCAAGTTGATCAAAGAAGAAAACGACCTGGAACATCCACTGTTAAACTGTTCCACCAACCAGGATCTGGAGGAACCACACTGGCCATGCAGGTGCTTTGGGACTTGCGCAAAACGTTGAGGTGTGCTGTTTTTACCGGCCCAACCTCAGACATGTCAAATGTCGCTAAGGAGGTGGTCCACCTCTTCACGGCAGGAAGTCAAGGCCTACAGAACACCGTACTGCTGTTAGTGAATGATGAGCACATTTTGGAAAATCTACAAGACAGCATTATGAAGACGATTGCTGAAATGCAGATGGATACCTACAAGCACGTGGCAGTTTTACTCAGCTGTGTGAGAAAAGAAGAAGTTCTACCAGGTGAACATGTTTCTCTAAAACGAGCACTCTCTGACACAGAGAAGCAACAACTTAATGAAAAAAAGGAAGAGCTCCGCAGAAGGTTCACTGATGAATACGCACAGTTCCATGGCTTTAACATAATGCAAACTAACTTCTCTAAAGACTATATCAAACAGATATGCACAGCATTCTTTAAAGTCCAAAGAAGACACAGACCAAAGAAGACTCAGCTCGCTGCCTTCCTGTCCCTGTTGAACGCATATGCACCAGGTTCATATCTCCAGGAGTCACAGTGCCTGGCCTTCTTTAAGCATGATGATTCCATCCATGAGGACTATTCGCTGGAGGACAGAATGGAGTCTTTTCATCATCTCATTGTCTTCTTCCAACAAGAAACATCTGAAAGAAGAGTGCGCATGGCTCACCATTTGATAGCACAGCAATGTATTGAACAGATGGCTGAGGTACATGTGACCAGAAGCGACACAGCAAGAAACTTCCTGAACTATTTCTGCAGAGAGGAGGTTCCTCCATGTCTGCTTGGCTTTGTCAAAGACATGTTGACCAAAAGAGAAATGAAAAAAGAAGAGAACCCAGGAAGTTCAGAGAAGAAAGATGAGCAAGAAAGATTTTCTAGACTGATTCTAAAAATTCGGGAGGAGGAGGGCGCTGTCCAGTGTGCATCAGTTTTAAAGGTGGCATCAAAAATATTTGCTAAGAATCCCTTCTTTCCACAAGCACTTGCTCGAGTCTATTACATAGAAATTAAAGACTACAATCAGGCAGAAGAGTGGGCAAAAAAGGCAAAAGAAAGAGATCCCTTAAATTCATTTATTGCAGATACACTGGGCCAAATCTACAAGAACCATCTTAACTATCTGAAAAGCAAAGAGGAACCTGCATTAATTCTGCAACTTGCCTCAAAAGCCATTGAAGCTTTCAAACATGAAGAACAACTTGCTGAAAATGAACGTGGGCCAGAGATGAAAGGCGATGGCATGGCCAAAGTCTCACATGTTTTTAACGCAAGAGGACAATTCGGTTACCTGCAAGTTTGCAACCTTCTGTATGACGGTCTTGTTGATCGGAACCAAAGCTGGAGAGGAGTTCTCACAAGGAAGGTGTCCATGTGCTCTGTCCTGAGATCACCAGATGATGACAAACTCTTCAGATTTGATGATCTGGTAAGCAGCCTCAGAGATGAGGTTGAAAGAAAATATGCATTTTATGAAAAATATCTGACTTACTCAAAGCCTAACTCAAAGCGAGATGATGCGTCCTACGTTT
The DNA here is from genome assembly GCA_900303245.1 of Selene dorsalis. Lineage (NCBI taxonomy): Eukaryota > Metazoa > Chordata > Actinopteri > Carangiformes > Carangidae > Selene > Selene dorsalis. The sequence goes on from OMNW01021302.1 coordinate 16,228, forward strand.
CTAGAGACATTTCAGACTGCTACAAGAAGTATGTTGGAGAATCTCCACCCAAATATCTGAAAGAAAAATGTGCCATTCAAGTCCAGAAACTTAAGCAAAGGCTGGCTGAGACCTCTGCTGGAGTACTCTCATGTCTTGACAGAGAATACACTGAATCAGAGCTCAGAGAGATAACAACATGGTGGGAAGAGATCTACTCGAGCAAAGATTCATTAACAGCTCTGGGAAACTACTTTCTTGCTCATATAATCTCATTGAATATGGGCGCAGTTTTTCCTTATAGACCCAAGTATTTCAATACATTTAAACAGAAAATACCCATGAGCCCCCAAGAAGCACCTGAGCTCCACATGTTAGCCCTCCTCTTACACTGGCCTACAGACAGTAAAGACAAATGCATGATCGACCTCAACGAATTGGTCGAGCACATGCACTCTTCTTATGAACTTGCATGCAAGCGATACTTCAGATCAAGGTACCTTCGCCCTCTGTTTTTCATTGGGAAAGGTCAAGGTCTGGAAAAAATTGTGCACAGACGAGTCCTTGAGCAATTTTTTCTGGGACCAAACAATGGAGAAATACAAGACTGGAGCAACTGGAGTGAGGACAAGATTTTCAAAGATCCCAAGATTCAAAATCGTCTGCTCAGAGTTGAAGGAGCAGTACGAAAATATGGCCTGTATGCAACTATTAAAGGCAGAGAGATTAAGGTAGATACAAACATGCAAAACAGCCTCTGGAAATCACGCCAAGTTTCCTTTTACCTTGGATTCAACATCAAAGGTCCTGTTGCTTTTGACGTCCAGACCAAGCTCACAAAACAGGATGAGAAAGAGTGACAAGTTCCTGTTGAACTGTTGATGTTGCCTAACAATAAGGAGCCAGAGCCTGAGCACAAACAAACTCAGTGACTCAGTTGAAAGGCTAATTTGTAAGTTGACATGATTAATCTCTGCTGAACATAAACCCATAATTATCCCTCTGTACTGAGATACTATACTGTATACACATTGGATTCTAAATCAAGTCATTAAGCCAGTACTTAGAGTCGATACAGAGACAGCTTTGATTTCATTGCTTAAAAAATGATTGATCATTAGTCAAAGCCAGATGAGCAAAAATGTTTTTTGTTTGAGTTCTGCTGTAAAAAAAAAAAAGCTTTGTGCATTTTCTTTTCATTATACATTTTACTATTTTTGTTATGTACTGTATATCATACATGAAACAGTAATAATCTCGTAGAACTACACGAGAAATGTGTTGTCTGTGAAAAATAACTTTATTTTATGCATTTTGTATCTTTTTTGAATATTGCATTTGTTTTCTTATTTTTTCATGTGAATGATAAATGTTTTAGATTCAGTAACATGAGTGAAGCAAACCCACTGAAACTGTAAAGAGCGAGGGATATGGATTATTGTAATATTGTTGTGTCTGATTGATACTGCATTGCTGTAATTTCCTACTTTTCCTCTGTCCATTATATGTTTATGTTTTATTTTCAAGAGGAATAATGTGATTGGCCAGACCTCAACTATCTTAAGTTCATCATGAACAAAAACAGTAAACATTTTCTTGAATGCATCATCATGGAGATCTTTTCATTTGTTTATTATTGGTAGAGTTTATTTTGCATGTCACAGAAGAATGTAAAATATGCAGCACAGTTCCTTCAGTTGAAATGATAACCATCAGCAGCAGGTCTACTGAAGAATAAATAAACAAGATCATCTGTGTCACCTGCTGTTTTTGGAAAACAGGAGGGTCAAACTTGAGAATGTCCGAGTTGTTAGTGGTTCATCCGAGCCATCAGCTCCTCCAGCTGTGGACGTGCCTTGAACCTCATTTTGTGATCAGTCTCAGTGTGCTGAAGGGAAGAGAGGGAAGGGAGGAGTTACAACACATGAGATCATGATCATCGTTATCATTTAAGGCTGAAAGATTATTATCAATTCTAACAACGCTTTTTCCCCCATTTCTTGAAAAACTTTAGAAAAAAATAAAAGTTGCAGCATTTGTTGTAACTCACCTCCTTCACAGAGAGCTGAACTCCCTCTGGTTGATTTTTTAAAAGGACGTCCATGAAGACGGGACACAGCAGCGCGTTCAGACTTCTCAGCTGAACGGAGAAATAACAACGATTATTCAAAAATCTGATTATTTAACACAAACTAAACGAACAGAGCAGCAGATCACGGACAAATCAAAAGCTCTGTTTTTACCTGGATGACTCGCTCGTGTGTCTTGAGCACGGCGTCGGTGTACATTTTGGTGCCTTGTTCCTGCATTAGCATGACCTCTGTGGTCTTGGTTGGCAAAGCGTAGCTGCACATGAAAAAACAGTGAATACAGTTAATTACACATTATCAACGGTAATGATGTGTGTCCGGGTAAAACACAATGCAAAAACACTGGAACAAAAAAGAAGTATTTGGATATAGATTTTAAAGAACATATTGAAGAAAAATGTATAAAAATGTTCTTTAAATTCCTCATATAGGAATGAGAAAGAAAAAAACAATAGAATCATATCAGCCCAGTTCTTTATTCTGAGCTGCCATCACTTCTCAGGAGACGTGAGGGTTAACGATGCTTCACCACATCCAGCAGTGTCGAACAGTGTGACAAACTTTTTTGAGTCTGGGACCGGTCTGTTGTGTTTTTCCACGAGTCCTCACCACAGTGCCACTTTGATGTCCAGGTGGTTGCAGAGTTTGTGGATGTACTGGATGTAGTGGTCCACCAGCGTCATGTCGTAACCCTGCACCTGCACGTTCAGGGTCCCGTACTCTGTGTCCGTCGCTGCAACGATGGGTTTCATCTGAGACCTGTCCTTCTTTTTCCTTTGCTGGAGGCAACAACATGAAACGACATCCAGATACAACATTTTTAATTATTATCCACGCTAAATTAGCAAAAAGGACTGATGTTTTTTTTTTCTTTTAAAATATGCACTGTATGTATACGAGTCTTACCACTCTTTTTCCTAGAAGGTATTTCCACCTCCCGATCCCGTGTGTTGGCATGTTGTGAAATTGTCTGTCATTTGAAGAAGCTGTTCCTGAAGGGAAGAGTTGTCCAAGTAAAAGTATAATGTTAATTCAATGTGTAAGAGTTTGTCTTTAATTTATAACATATAACTCATGTTTTGTTAATACAAGTCTTTTAACACTTACCATATACAGGATGCTGTATGGACGGTGTGGCCCTTCAAACACAAACCACAGAGGAATGAGAACAGCATTAGAAAGAAAAGATGCATATGAATCAATATATTTTGTTTTTAAAGGATTCATTTCTTTTACCGTTTTCTGTAACAAATGTGAAAAATTTAAAAAAAAAAAAAAAGACTCACCGGCATAATGTAAGAGCCTGATGTAGCACAAATGCCTGCTGTGTGAAAGTTGCCTGCAACTAAATGAAAAAAAACAAAACAATTTCAACATGTCATGTCTACAAAACAGTAATATCTAAGGTTTAATGATATAAAACATTAGTTTTTCTGGTTACAGTCAAGGTCCTCTGTAGCATCATTTCAATTTTTCAGAAACCAGCGACTCATCATGATTATAATCATGAAAAACACCATTATAATGACCACCCGGTCGCTGCTGGTTATAATGAAGCTATAACAAAGGGAGACAAAGATTAATAACTAAAAAAAAACGATTGTAACTACAAGTAGCTCGGACCGCTGCAGTTTGACCTCTGAGTAAAAAGCCAAACATTTGTCGGAGGGGAAATAAAACTTTTACCTTACGAAAGACAGGATTCATCGTTCAGCGTCTCTTTGTCCGTGTTTAACAGAAAAACACCCACAGCTCGTGTCACGGTGCGTTTTATCTCCTAATATACATATAAAATGTAAAACACATGCCCCGACTGCTGCTGCCGTTCAAACCGGAAGCGCTCACTGCAAACTGGTCCGTGCGTTTATTCCACTCGACGGTAAATCGCGTCAGAGCGAAGGTTCCGGGGGCAGGAAACACCGTGATGATACCCCTCCGTGTTTGAGGGGTTGTATTCAAATATTAAATTATTTTCTTATATTATATCTTATAAAACGGAAAGATAAAGAAAACCTGAGATAAATTTCTGACGCTGATCTCACAGTGTGACAGCTGCTACGACCTCACGTCTACTAATCAGCCAAGCCAATAGAAACGCAGCAGGAAGTGTCGCAATGGTCACCGCGACACCGGCGCTAAACCCAAACAGATGATCACATGGATGTTAAAGGAAAAACAAAAACAAGTCTGTGGATCTCCGGAAAAGAGAAAAGTTTGGTGGAGCTGTGGCAGCAGAAGCTTTGTTTATTCGATGTTTGAACTCCAACTCCCAGGTGAGCAAGCCAGCAGCTAACACAGACACCGACCACACGCTGCACGCTGGTGACGTTACACATTGACGTACGTCGTAACCTGCTATTCAGTAGCAAACGGTCATCGTACAATCTGCACATATCAAACTTGACGTCGTGCCAAAGTTGATTAGATCCACGTCGCATAGTGTGTCATGCACATGGTCTTATAAGATGGTGTATACCGGCCACTAGCTGCGGTGTAGTGAGTAGTGTAGTGGATTGCTTTATTATATTTTCCTGTTTTTATCCCGTCGTTTTGTCACATTTTATTGTCCATAAACATTTCACAAAGGACAACTCGACCACTGGGCACATTTCAACAGGCTTTATTTTCACATATTATTTGTTTTAGTTTGGCCCCTCACAAAATCACTCATATCAAAATAAAAATAAGCTTTTAACATTCATATATTTCAGGCCTAGCAGAGCAGGGTTTTTTTTTTTGTTTGTTGTTTTTTTTTTTGTAGTAAAGTGCAAAAGTCCACATCACCTGAAATGGATATTTTAAGAATAACATATGTAAGAATGCATAGGAGTATTTAACTTTTTTTTGTTAAGAATGCAATAATTGCTTTTAAAGCACAATGAATTATGGAAAGCGAAGACTTCCTGTAGCCTATGTAAACTGTAATTGCGACACTTGCGTTTCTTTTTCTGTCATCATGCCAAGCAAAACAAACAAACCTTTGAAGAGTACATCCTCATTCTTTGGCTCACAACGCTCAACTCATGAAACAATCAAAGCAAATCCATACGATACGCGCAAAGGACTCATTCAAGTCGATTGTTACTAGCTTGGCGTATTAGTTTAAGCTTATATCTTTCAGGTCAAAGCTTTGGCCTGGTTACAAGGATTCTGATTGAAAAGGCTTTTTCTGGTGATGGAAAACTGCGGGAAACTCAAGCTAATCTGACAATTATTGTATCATCGTCAGGTAAATTTGAGGATAATCATTTTTAAAATCTCTAGTACTGGTTATATTAAAAAGTCAGGTTAAAGTTCATAAACAAATTCACTAAAATTTATCAGAGCTGCAAAGTCACATGTAAAATGTTGTTGTTTTTCCCTCAAAGTGGTTGAAAATCTGGCATCACGGATGTGCGGAGGTTTTTTTTTGCCAAATTCATTTTCAAGTGTTCGAGTCCTTCCTGTCTCATCACACACTCACATTCTCGTGGGCACGTATACAGCAAATATCCTCCAATGGAAAGCACCTTAATCAAGTTTAGCAGTATGCAACACGGGATTAGCATGAGATTGACACTGGCAGGATCTCAGTGCGCTGTTTATTTCTAAATCCAGCTGAAACAAAGTTCTGATCCTCCACTACGTCCTAGACTAACATTGTGGGAGGGACTGAGGCAAAAACTGGCAGCTGCTCGACTCCTGTTACTGTGTGTGGGACATTCAGAGAGAAGACGGGTGCAACACTGAGACAGATGTTAGAAACCGCAACATCTGTCGCTCTCACCCACAGTTAAGGATCAAATTCAAAGTGCTTCAAAAGGTGTAAAAATATTATGTAAACAAACCGGGTCCTCAGTTAAACCCCCCTCTCTTCCTCGTCCTCCTCTTCTCTGTCGTCGTCGTCGTCCTCTTCGTCCTCTTCGCTCTCCTCCTCCTCCTCCTCCCCTGGGCTGTACAGATCGTCGGCCAGTTGGTCATGACCGTCCTCGTCCTCTTCCTCCTCCTCCTCGTCTTCCTCCTCCTCCCCCTCGCTCCTCATTTCTTCCTCGCTGCTGTCGTCGAAGTCGTCATCGTCGTCCTCGTCCACAGCCTCCTCCTCGTTCTCCTCCTGCTCCTCCTCTTCCTCCTCCAGGTCTGAGAGATGACCTGATGGGAGGGACAACATTTTTTTTAAATTATCTAAATATGATGTTCCTCATGACTCATTAAAGCTCAGAGGGAGGATGGCTAGTTTAGCTGATATCACTTTGAACCAATAGGTTTATCAAGGTGACTCCATTAGAAAAGATTCCTTACACATGGAATTAATGGCGGCAACAATGTGACATGGGAGTTCGTCTTCGAGGAATTTTCTCATCTCATCCTCCATCATTGTTACAAGAACCTCCGTCTCCATGTCCACATACTCTGGGTAGAACATGTTTTTTCTGAGCTGCCTGCGACACCTAAAAACACACACACACACACACACACGTTGGACAAAGGCTGTTGGATTGATTGGACTCAAGGTTTTTTCCACACACATCCTAAAAAATATACACAGTGTCAAGCATCAGTTAATTCATCCATCAACAAAAAAGTAATCTGCAGCTATTTTGATGAGTCATTACTTGTTTTAATGACTTTTTTTTAAGCCAAATATTGATATTCAATATCCAGATTCAGTGGGTTTGCTGTGTTATGTACTGTAATATAAATAAATATTTTCTAATATCTTATGGACTAAATAAATAAATGGTCAATCAAGGAAATAATCAACAACTGAAACAGTAAAAGCAGTGCTTACTGTTTTCCTGTTGTCTTGTAGGCCTGAAATAGAGACAGAAACAGATTAATATCTTTAATGGGAATGTAATAATAATATCAACTTTAAATTATACTGTGCTATAACAAAAACATAGCTGGGATCTAAAGCGGAAGTCTGAACCTGCGTCTCACCTCTATGAAGCGGAAGGGGTCGTTTTCCTGCATGAGGCTTTCGATGCCGCAGCGAGCCTCCTGCAGCCGCACCTGGTCCTGGCAGATCCTGGAGATGTTTTTCTGAATGGCCGGCCCGTTGGTGTCACAGTGACTGCGAGTGCATTCTCGCAACCTGCTGACGAAGCTGAGGACTTTGCCCTTCATGTCCTCACCCAGCCTGGTCAGGCACTGCTCAGAGTCGTCCATGAACCTCTGGATGAGAAGAAGAAAGATCTTAATGGTCACCATTTTCATTTTTTTTATTTTGTATATTTCATTTAGATAAAAGAACAGCAATCAACAGTACCATTAGTACATATTTCTCTCCGTCTATTCCACATTTTGTACAGCAGAGAGTGCAATAACTTGTCTTAGACAGAGCAGTCCTATGAGAATTACACTCCCTAAATATGACAGCAGCAGTGGGACGTGGCCTCGGTGACACAGAGACAGAAAATGTTCCTCCTGCATTAAAGTCATGGGTGTGACTGGATTTCAGTTTTCCTATAAAAACATGGAGACCCTCATAAAGTTGTCTCCAATTACAGCACCTGAAATAACAGCAAATACACATTTGCGCTTGGTGTTGCTGTCCATGGTGCTGAAACCATTCATGGGATACCTACAAGCCATTTACTGTAAGAGTGTGTTTAATTTCACCTTGTTCTGTCTCTCCTTCTCCTTCTGCTCCTGCAGCTTTTTCTCCGTCAGGCTGTACTTCCTGTCGACCCTGTACAGCTGCTTATCCAGCGTGCCCTGGTCAACGTCAGGAGACAGGTGAGTAAGACATTTCAGTAGGAATAGAGATTTGAAATATCACAAAAACTGATTGATTACCTCTGACGCTTGCTTGTGTCGTCTTTGAAAGCCGTGTGCAAACCCACTGATAATAACTGTGATTATTAATCTATATTTTTGGGCCCGTTAATGTCGTTGGATTTGCTATAAAGTGACAGTGACAGCATGATAACACCTCTTTAAACATTCCTCTTTATTCCTCCATTTGACTTCAACATTTGTGTAACATTCAATATCCATATAAACAAAGTGGAAGCCTCTCAACGTCACACTTTGTGCAGGAGAATGGAGGCACAGGAAGTGTCTTTAACTCCTCTGTACAGAGCCCACAAAGTCATGTGACTCCTCCCATTCACTCACTCGGCCGTACACACACTATGGCAGCGGACAATATTCATTCATTGGGATTCCAGACTCATCACGGGACTTTGTTTGAGCCGAACAATGGAAACGTAGCTCGACTGGATGGAGCACGGCACAAAACTCAAAGCTCTGAGCTCTGACGTGAGACTTTGAAAGTATCATCATCTTAAAATTGGAATATTTTGTGTTATAGGAAACTTTATAGTTCAACATGTGACTATATGAGACGTGGATGTGGGTCCAAAAGCAGAAGATATAGATGTGGGAATATCCAGACTGATTTCACATAATAATAATAATAATAATACTAATAATAAAAGTAGTGTAGACACAATGCAGGTGCGTGTACCTTGAGATCCTTCATTGTGTTTTTCAGGGTCTTCATTGTGTGTCCCGAATGCTCTCCTTCTATGGTGCAGGCGTTGCACACACACACCTTGTCGTCCATGCAGTAGTATCTGGATTTACAAACCAAATATCAGACACTAGACTCTCTTTTTTTAAATATTAACACAGTGTTACATGGCCGACGCTGATTCCTACCTGTATATCTCATCATGCTCGGGGCACTTCCTCTTCCAGAAGTCGTTTATCGGTTCTGTCAGCGGATGCTCGCAAAACGCCGGCAGCTCCAGATGTGGCTTTACGTGCTCCTGGCACATGGACACCTCGCACTTCAGGCACGTCTTGACTGCATATGTCGGCAAAGCAGCAGCAGCGCGCTGCTTCCTGCGTATCTCCTCCTTCCTGAGAAACAGCAGCACCAGAGGACCCGTCTCTGGCACCTGATGCGTCTGCGGCGACCGAGGGGCAGTAGTCGCACGGAACGGCAAACACGCCCCTGGCTTTCTGCGGCGCCAGCGAGCACGACAGCACCTCTCTGGACTTTAAAGCCGAGGCAGCCGCGATGGTAGCTCTGCGCCTGTGACGGTAGTCGTCGGCGATATTGGCTAGTTTGAAGTTTTTCTGAAAGTTGGTGCCGCACCGGTGGCTGTCGCGGCACTCCGGGCAGCGGATGCGACCTCGGTCCGACTGCCGCTTCAGGTGATCGAGGCAGTTCTTGCAGAAGTTGTGGCCGCAGGGGAGCAAGTGGGGGTCACGGTACAAGTCCAGACATACGGGGCAGGTGAGCTCCTCCTGCAGGACGCTGGACTCCGACTTGGCCGAGGCCATGTCAGAATTCAGGCTGCGGGGCCAGAGAGACGAGCTGGAGATACAGGGACGTGGTGGGAGAGGGGAAAGAAGTGCGGGTGGATCGGAGTGGAAATAGTGGGACGAGGAAGTGAAAAGTGTCAAGAGAGACAGATTAAAGAGGAAAAGGGAGGAGAGTGATGAGTCGGAGAGAAGGAGGCTGCAGGCTTCCCTCTGTAGGTGTCAGGTTGTTGATACTTTAAGGAAGAAGAAACAGAAGAGTGAGACAATTCACACATCAACTAGCTGTCAACATTTCTGGTAACAGACTCATTGTAAACTGATTATAGTATAAATTCAGTCTATTAAATATAAGAAATTACTACTTGTCTTTCATATTGTTGTAAATTAAATATCTCTGAGTTATGGACTGTTAATCAGACTAAACAAAAAAGAGCTTAAAAGTGTAAACACATAACTGATTTCACCAAGTTGATTGATCACGATAAGAATACCTATTACAGTTATTGTTTTATTTTTGTTTTGTTTTTTAAATATTTCCAGTGACAACAAGAGCCCAAAATATAAAGATATTCAATTATGCTGGGAACAAATTTGTTATTTTGTTATTATCAAAAATAGATGGATCATTTCTTTTTAACTACTGGTGGTTGATGGTCAGATCTTTTCAGCCCTGAGTGAAAATAAACAGATGAAGTCAGTTATTTTTAAGCTAAAATGCAAATCAAATGCTGCTTTCCTCTGTAACTCATGGTTTACACGAAACAAATCATATCATCAAGCACTTTAGGGGGAGGAAAAGTCAGAAAAATTCATCTCTAAATGTGCTATAACCTTTTGTAACTAGGTAACATTTGAGTTATTTCACTGTTTTGTGTGCACGTGTGACTCCTGACTTAACGCAGGAATCAGATGAACCTTTGAACTTCCTTATCCGTGCATACCAGTGTATATATAAAC
>OMNW01021302.1:26530-38323 GCA_900303245.1 Selene dorsalis
GACAATAAGAGCCCAAAACACAAAGATATTCAATTAAGCTGGGAACAAATGTGTTATTTTGTTATTATCAAAAATAGATGGATCATGAAGTCAGTTATTTTTAAGCTAAAATGCAAATCAAATGCTGCTTTTCTCTCTAACTCATGGTTTACACGAAACAAATAATACAATGAAGCACTTTAGGGGAGGAAAAGTCATCTCTAAATGTGCTATAACCTTTTGTAACTAGGTAACATTTGAGTTATTTCACTGTTTAGTGTGCACGTGTGACTCCTGACTTAACGCAGGAATCAGATGAACCTTTGAACTTCCTTATCCGTGCATACCAGTGTATATATAAACGAAAAAAATACACGTAACACATAGAAATGAAAGTGAAACATGCTGCTGCAGGTCCAGGGGCCTTGTGACAACCTCTCAAACTACCACGGTTCATTTGCAACTGCTCGTTGAAAACAGGGCTTTGACCTAAATCTAACCCATCAACCTGCTCTGTGCTCTGTGTTGTTTACATTAGACAAACAACAAAAAAAAGAAAAAGTGTCCGCGGTTCGTCCGCAGTGATTTCCATTCTTCCACCTGTCAGCTATAGACGCGACAAAGGCCCGTGAAGCTGCTCCGTTAACCTCATTTTAAAGATAAACACCTCCGTTTATCGATCATGTGCTGCTGCACTACATGTACGTTAAAAGCTTCACCCGTCAGTTAACTTTCCTCCCTGTTAGCTTCTGTAATCTCCCGGTGAAGACGAGCTAAAGCAAAACACGACACACACACACACACAGAGAGAGAAAGGCTGTTCACGACGCTTACCTTGATAATATGAATACTTGTATCGTCGCGTAAAAAAATAAAACACTCGGCCTCCTTTTGAGATGTCAAAGCTGTACTAATCAAAAACAAGAAGAGGCCGAAGTCTCAGATCTCGACGCCGCGGTGCACCTGTCGCTCTGGGGCTAACATGATAACGTTACGACCGGTTAGCTCTGCCGCCTTCGGTGAGTTATTTGGGGTTTTTTTTTAAATTATTTTATCCGTTCCCACGACGTCCCGGCAGCTTCAGGAGTCCCAGGACGTATTCCAGTCACCGGACACTTAGTTTGTCATCTGGACTTTTCGGTATTTGACGCTACAGGACGGGCTGAAACACACACACACCTGAGCGACGGACGAACGGACGGTTAGCCGCCGGAGCTGTGGCAGTTTGATGCGGAGAAAATGCTGCCTTCACGGATCCTCGGAAATCCCGGCGTTGCGTTGCGGTGCATTCAAACGGTCGACCACTGTGGACACTGCGACATGAATGTTGCCACAGTTTCTAGTGTTGATGTGAGGTGTTTTGTGGACATTGATAATATTAGATAATTTTATCATTAATATTATAATATCAACTAACCTAAAAAGTCCAGATGTCAGTCAAATGTTTTGGATACACGGTTTACGCTTATTAATGAAACAAATACGTTGTGACTCATAGCTCAAGGTTTCTTCTTAATAATAATAATAATAATAATAGACTAATATTAATAATAATAATGATGATGATAAGAGGAAGAATTCCTTTACATATACCTACTTTAAAAACAAGTTGTGTAATAAAATAAGATACGCGATAAGGAAGGCCATGATAAATAAATAAATAAAACAATACGAAGAGATTGAGGATGTTATAGAACTAATGAAATAACAAAAGTCAGAAGCTAAATGTTTCTGTCTCCATCTCCAGTTGTTACTTTACCTCGATGTAGCCTGTTTGTGTTTTATCCTGTGTGCACTGGGTTTCTCTTCTGGTCCAGCTGTTGCAATTGAGAGGAGAAAAGATGAAAGTGCTTCTTATTTCATCTAGAAATCTAGATGGTTTTTCTTTGGCTAAAGGAAAAAACTAAAATAAACTTTGCTCTGTTAACTGCATTAAAAAACAGCCACTTGAGGGCAGTAAGCTGGAAACATAGACAGACAGATAGACAGATGGGACGTGAGGATTTTTTCCAGTCACATTTTTATTTGTTTTTAGTACATTTCAGTTTGTTGGTAGATAACTAGAGCAGAGGAAGAAAGACTGTCAGTTTTAACCCAGTGTCATTAAGAACAGTGAAATTACAATATTGTCTGTTCACTTCAAGGGGTCAAAAAGAACAAGTGGAGGATCATTTGTGTTGTACCACGTCCAAAATTTGGCAGTACGCAGGCATTAATTCAGCATCCACTGCAGATACACTTTATTAAAAAAAAAAAAAAGAAATAACATTAAGGAGTAAATAAAGAAAGTACAAGGACATCGTTTGTTGCAAAACCTGGATGCTAAATTTGTAAGGACTGTTTCATGAACTTATTCTCTGTCTTGCCTCAAGTTAGATGAAAAAATAGGCAACTTCAATTCAATTCAACTCGGCCATAAACATGTTTTACCATCTGTTTCATCTCCAGTATAGTTTTGCAGGGTAAGCTAAGATAACTGTCTGTTGCGTTATACTCGCTGTCCACACTAGCTGCAGTTTGTGTAGTTCACAGTTTAGCATTAGCATGCATTAGCACACACTTAATCCAAAGAAAGATGCTCAAACCTCCACAGGCTGCTTTTTGTGAAACTGGTTTTTATCATGTAGCAGTGAGTCAACTCTCGGACTCCATGTTAAACTAATGCTAATGCACAAACAAGGCTAATGAGCTTGGTACACACACTGTGACCGCAAATGCTTCCTTGCAGTTGACATGGACAGGAGGCTGTGTAGGCTTGTGATACAACAAATCAGAGCATAAACACACATCCAACCTTCAATTAATGTTATGCGGACACTTTCAGCTCGCTTTAAGCATGAGGGAGCACAAATCAAAACACAAGCAAGCCCCTAACATGTCCCTGAATGCCTTTTTATTCCCTTCGTATGTTTTTGTGCTCCCTCATGCTTTTTACTCTTTTGTGCTCTTCTGAATCACGTTTTGATTTTAATTTGAATCAAAATTCATTTCATGTCTCTGTTTTGGTGGCGTAGGGCTGCAACTAAACAGACACATCCATTATCAGTTCATCAGTTGAATTATTTTCTTACGGCATGTTTTAGCAGATACACGTGAAAACAACAGAGGACTGACAAATCATCAAAGCACTTAACAGTTAACTTATTGCCAATGGACTAATCACTTAAAAGAGCAAGAGTGGCAGCTCTTGTGAATAAAATAAAATAAACTTAAATCAAAGGGAATGCAAAAAGTACTGAGAAGGTCAATGGAGAGCCGGTTCCAGTTGAGAACCGGTTGCAACTGGTTTGATCCATCAACAACACTTATCTTTATGCCTCACATTTCCTTCGGCGATGCCTTCGTTTAGTTGCCTTGTGAAACAATGACGAGGTAGTCAACAAAAACAAGTTGATAAAACAATCATGATGGAAACAAGTCAGAAGCGTCCAAAGTGTGGTTTCATTTCACACAAAATGACGCTAACAGCGCAATGTGCAAAGGCCTGTGCCACCAAGATTTCAAGCAGCTACGGCCAGCAGTGGGTGAGTTTAGTTTATCTTAGCTTAGCTTAGCATAAAGAGTGGGAACCTGGGAGAAACCTGTAGTCTGGCTAAATTTTGCATCAGGTCTGGAAAGCAGCTGCTGCTTGTAGCTTAATATTAATCATCTAGACATGTGAGCGATATCAGTTAGACTCACTTTAACTCTCAGCAAGATGTCTGTGTTTCCCAAAATGTGACTGGATGAAGTGAAAGTTATTTTTAGAAGAAAAGTGTTTGTCGCTTTTTACTGGAAATAATTCTTATTCACACATTTGTACATTTGTTATATGACAATTTCAAATCCCACATTTTTCTGCTACTAATAAATTCATGTAAAAAAAAAACCCCACACAACTCTTTGGAAACATGTAAAAAGAAGGCATACGATGTGAGCAAATTAAGCACTTACAGTCCCCTCACTGCCCTAAAGAGGAGTGTAATCATTACTATAAATAAAATTAAAAACAGAAATGTATGGTGATCATAGCAGGAATTAACATGCGCAAGTTATGTACTATTGCAAATTCCAGGATTAGACGGTAATGAAGTTTTCAATCAGACCATATTTTTTCTACATCTACAGTAATATCTCAATGGGATGAATTAATTTCTTCTTATTGAGAGACGAAGAAGCAAACACTTAAAAAGAAAGATCTAAAGATCTAGATACACACGCATCCATCCAGGTAATTGTGGTAGATAATTTGAGATACATTTAATCGCTAATAATGCTCCAAATGTCGTCTCCATTTGAGTGACTTTCATTCAAACACTGAGTTACAGCAAATAAAACCAATTATATATGTATATATATATATGTATGTGTGTGTGAGGGTGGTCATCAAACAATATATTTGGTCCAGTGTTGATACAGTAAGAATCTATCCATAACGTCACAATACAGTACACTATCATTTTCACTCTGATGTTTAAAGCAACAACAGTAACTGGTCTAGTCAATAGTAATGTTAATGTAACGATAAAATAAATGCAGACGTAAAAGGGATTTTTGAGGAGTGGGTTAGCATAGCATAGCAGGGGGAAACAGCTAGCCTGACTCTAACCCAAGGTACCAGAACTCACTAACTCTAAAGCAATGCTAATTAACATTTTTTTTATCTTGTTTAATTGGTACAAAAATCAAAGTGCAAAAACAACAATTTCATTTTAGCATGGGTTACTTTCCTGGCAATTTCTAAGCTGGTTGCGAGGCTAGCCGTGATTTTCCCCCCTATCCCAAGTCTGTGTGTTGTGCTAAGCTAAGATAAGCAGCCGCTAAAGGTAGCTTCATTCTTAGTGTACAGACATGAGAGTGGTGTTGAGCTTTCCATTTGACTCTCCACCAGAAAGCGAAGAAGCTAATTTCCCAATATATCACGCTATTCCTAACTAACATCAGGCAGAAAACTGTGATCTATGGTCTGAATACAGTTGTTTTTCCTAGTTTACATATCACCATGTTTGAACGGTCTAACCTTAACAGTGACTTCATGTCGAAATCTATTTTTCATGTCAAAATAATGAATCAAGAGTAATGTGAATGATCGTTAGTTGCAGCTCTACTGGACACATCAGCTTGATGTAATAAAGAGGTCTTAAAAATAAACCATAAAAAGAAAGCTTTAACTGAGACATCTGCTACAGCCAATCAGCGACACCACGACCAGTGATTTAAAAATGAAGGTTTGATGCGACATCACACTTGCGCACACACACACACATAAAAAGGCATGTTAACCTAAACCTTGTAGTGTCCCCGTGCCTGTATCTGTGTTGGGTTGATTTGATGCCTGCCAATTGGATCGTCTTTGCTTGACTATAGTGTGGTACAGTCCTGTCCGTATGCGTGCGTTGTGGGTAACGTGGTTCCCTCTGTGTGGTCTGGTCCTTCGCAGTTTGATTTGCCCTTGAGAAATAAATGATTATCTCCAGTTTGCTTATTTGCACCCTTTGAATGTCCCAAATGAACCTCCACGATTAAGGTGGACTTGGTTATAAGGTGCTTTGTGGCTCCAACATTCCAAGTAGTCCACCTTAATAAGTCTCCAGTTAAAAGGCAAACAGGAGTTGACAAGCTAGTCCATCAAGTCCACCTCTGTCAGTTAAGCTGTACACATTGTCTCTTTCTGCTTTAGGAGTCCATTAGGAACTGGGTGGGGAACAATGTTATGTTTTAGTGCGGTATTTGCAGGATGATAGTGGTTATAATCATATTGTCAATGTCTTTTAGCTCACTGGAGGCCTGAATTGTTCCACGGAGAAATAATCTGGTTAAATAAAAGGCTCCAGGAAGGAAAACGTAGGACCTCCAGGACTCCTCCATTGAGCTCTGATAGTGGAATGTGGAGCAAGATGTCAGCACAAGAGAAACACAGTTGTTGATAACGAGAGAGGTTAGATCCTAAGGTTGCTGACTAAAATGTTTTGGATGATATGTTCTCGGATGACATTGGACCCGAACATAAAGGTGATCATGTAATTGCATATTGAGGGAGAGGAGAAGGTTAAGAAGCAGTGGGAGGAGAGGTGAAGGATAGGTGAAAGATGGATGACACAGGTCAGGAGCGTCATCATTTTGTTTTGGCGAGGAACTAAAATGGATCCTATCCTGTGTCTGATGCCTTTTTAAGACTGTTGGGAGGGGGATATCCAGGCAGGAAGCCGACAACAAAAGTAAAGGATTTGAATCATGGGAGCTCTTGCAAGTAAATGAGCATCTGTGATCCGTCCTCTGCGGCAAATAAAACGCATTTAGAAATGGGCACCACCCACCCATGTTTAAGGTGTTCTTTGCCGTTTTCTACCAGACGTTTTCCTCAAACATTCCCTCCTTTATTCAGTCTGAAGGAAGAACAACATCCCCCCTCTCTCCTCTTCACCTTCAGTCCCTTCGGTCAAAGCTTTTTCCCAGATCAACAGAGACAGCGGCGGTCACTCTTGGTCACTTCCTCAGAAGAGTGAACCACGTTGGGGACAAATCCGCTCTTCACGCCCTCCCAGCCCTCCTGGATCGTGATGTCACCGGACCGCACCAAGGCGAAGATGTCTCTGGTCAGCTCGGTGAAGGCGTGCTCCACGTTGATGGCGTCACGGGCCGACGTCTCGATGTAGCGCATCCCGTACGCTCCGGCCAGCTTCTCTGCCTCCTGGCGGGTCACCTAGAAGATTGAACAAATGAGATGAGATGTGCAAACTGGTGGAACAGAAAACAACAGCTTCACTAAGATGGTTCCAGCCAAGCAGCTACAAAATTAGCCTTCTACAATGATGCAGGAAAGGCCTTACGAAATTATGTGAGGCCTGGTTTATTTGATTGCAATCTCGCTCTTACAACGTTTGCTTTGCAGTGTCTAATTTTCAATGGGGATATTTTTGCTTCCTGTCATCCAGCTGCCCTCAAGAGAATTCAACCATCAGTGACGACTCGCCACTGATCCAAACGTGTGCTGATCTAAATGTGAACAAAAGATTATTTTTAAACCTGCACACTTTGACATATCGTGCATTACGTAACATGCAAAAGATCCGCTACACAAGACAGATGTTACGAAACTGTTGTGTTCATGTTTCAGTTGAGCTTTCTACTGTAGTTACACACACCTGGCGCTGTGACTCCAGGTCACACTTGTGGCCGACCAGAAGGAAGACGATGCTGTGGGGTTGAACGTGGCTGCGAGCCTCCTCCAGCCAATCGTGGACGTTCTGGAAGGAGCGGCGGTTAGTGATGTCGAACAGGAGGAGCCCGCCCACAGAGTTACGGTAGTAAGCCCTGGTGATGGACCTGCAGAGGATGTAAAAAGGTGTGGTGGTGTGGAGAACTTCAACCATTGTTGTCTTCATAATACAAGAGATCCAGAATTGGATGAGGTTAGCTAACAGTACGCTAGTTAGCTGGACATGCTAACATTTGCAGATGAAAGACATCAAGATCCATTCCTTACTGCACCTTTTTTTCTTAGGATTTTTTTGTTTTTGAAAGGAGAAGACTGTTACCTTCAGCATAAAGAGGCAAAGAATTGGCAAAATTCTGTGAAAAGGATAATAGACTTTATCAACTCTGGGGAAATGCTAATCAGAGACAGAAACCGTTGACAGGAAGCGTGAAAGAAGGGGAAAAAGTGATCTGGGTGTCTGGTGCAGCAGCAGCTGAGACAGTGCAAGAACAAGTTATTATTATGCTAAAATGATAACCTGAAGACTACAGTGATTTATTTTTCATTAAATCAAACTTTAAATCAAATAACTGTACTTCCAGTAGCAAGGTTGATTGGTGCAATATCAATATTTAAACAGGAGTGTCAGGGGAGAGGAAAGAAGAATCCTGAGGTTGGGTTTTACGTAACTACGTCATCACTGCAGTCCGACCGGGAGGACAAGTGCTCCTAGATTTTGACGAGACTTGACACCCCGAATGCGCACAAACACACACCCAACCCTCTTATGAGGCGTCTGTCTTCCCACATTATCCGCGCAAGAGAGAACGTCAACATTTAAATATAACAAGGAGGAAAATTATAGGTTCGAGGTAAAGTCAGAAAGGGAGACGTGTCAAGAAAGAGGAATAAACGGGGGAGGGGGGGATTAGTCGACAGAGATGGTACAGTGTAAGGGAGGGGGAGTAGGTGGCAAAAAAAAAACTCAGAAGCAGCGAGTGATTCATTTGATTCGACACACACAAACACATGCATGTGTGTGTATTTATGGAAGGAAGGACCACACAGATGAAACAGCAGTGACTAAGGAGAGATCGGCGTCATCAGGTTAGAAGAAGGGAAGCAACAAATACCAAAAAATAAAGTAATGGTGTCACAAAATCCCAAAATATCTTAAAACAGAGGTGTGTAAAATGGGAGACTAATTAAATCATTTCATTCGGACCAAGTACAGGGCTGATTTCATTCTTAATGTCTCTCGTTGTCAAATAAGACCAACATCAGCAAGTTATATAATTTCAGATTTTCCTGTCCTTGGCCTCTATTTGCCTATTTGTACCTGCTGAAGATGTAAAAGCTTTAAAAACAGGTCACTGAGGTTGTGTAACCATAAATAAGTGATACGATTTGCCTCATGAAATATGTCAAAACAAGTGCAAGTGTCTTGAAACAATCCCAGTTTAAGTCAGGTTGCTTCGCTTATGTCAACAAAATATGATAAAATCGTTTTTTTTTTGTTTTTCTTTTAACAAAAATAGCATTGACATCTTCATGGAAACGGCCCCTTGGTATTTTGTATTGTGTTGTGGATGAATAAAAATGTTCTGATCCGTCCTTCGGTCTAGGAGGGATGTGTCACAGTTGCCATGGAGACGGTAATCATGCTGACAGGTGAGACCAGCTCGCTTCTGTCAGGATGGTGAGCAGAGATGAATGTGCTTGTGTGTTCAGATGAGACACAGATACGTTATACATACATAGTGATCTTATTAGCATTAGCATTACAGGTATTTTATCTGCTCATTATATCAGCTCTCTTTATATGTATTCCTAGCTCCGCCCTGTTTCATGTTATTGTTTCAGCTTTTTTTAATATGTGTTTTATTTGTTTGTATGTTGTTACTGTTTTAATTTGTTACCTACCAGTTTCAGTAGCAGTCTGGTGTTATATTGAGAACAGTGGTACGTTTTAGTTTACTTAGTGAGAATAAGGTGAATAATAGTAGAATATCTCAGTTATGACTTCACAGGATAAGATGCAGTTACTTGTTTGTTTTTATTTAATTTGTTAGTTTGAATGCACTTTCTTATAAAACTTGAAATGAACAACTTGTTTACCTGTGAACAACAGTTACCTGAAGATACCCTCCATAGTTATTTTCCTTTAACATGTCATTGACACAATTTAAAAACACTTCTAGCAGAGTGAAACTAAAGACTCAAGACTCAAAACGTGTCTACTTTAGAGGTGTAATCGTTTACTTGTTAGAAACAACCCCTCAGGTAACGCTTCCTGTTATCACCTCACGCCTCATTTAAATAACGACTCTTTCTTTTTGTGCAGGCACACAAATTAGTTACAGGTAGTCATTCCAGTTTTAAGATCTCCAGGCTATTTCTGGCCTTAAATTTTATTTGGCGTTAAATGCTGGTTCACATTTTTAAAAAAAGCTTTATGACACATTCTGTCGGGTGGCAGCTGTTAATCACATATCTAATCATTTCTTCTATCTATCCTGAAACAACGTGACGCTTTATTGATCCCTACGAGAATATTACATTTTCACACCCCCCACCCCTCACAGGAAGAGGTCAGAGGTCACCTACTATCCTAAAGGCCATCTATCCATAGTAGCTGGTCTCTTTTCCCATTAAATATTCATGAGATAGAGAGAAAGAATTGACCATAAACAATGCTTTTAGTTTTCAAAAGAATCAGCATTAAAGTGGTAAACCACAACTTCCTTGCTTTCATTCATGCTTGTGCCTCATTTCCCAGAGATCACTTGTCAGTCTGCTGCGCATCACGAGACCTGTTACAGTATGTAACATGTACATTTCTGAGCAGATGAAACTTCAGTTTCTCTTAAACCGTCAGGAAGCTGCTGGTGATGTTTCTGTTCCTGTGTAAACTCCACATCAGCTGTTTTTTTTTTTTTAGGAACATACACTCACAAGTCTTTACTTCCTATTGTGCCAAACTGAGCTTTTACCCCGGAAAAACAGCAGATGTTTCAGAACAGTAGTTTGCGCGCAAATAAAAGTTCTTGATCCTCTGAAATGTTACAAAATATGTTTCAGATTCATATTGTCATCAAACAGCGGCTATCAATAATTTACTAGATTTAGATCAAAATACATATTTTGCTACTTACTTTTACTTAAATACATAAATACTTTACCTCCTTCATTAGGCTCAGGAGGTACAGTATCTCACAATTTAACACTATGGATGCACTATTCCCTATAAATCTATTCAAATCCAGGAGAGAGACTGGTTCACTAAACTCCTCCTGTACGGATGGACAGATTATTATGGTAATATCACATGAGTGAATATGAATCTCCCTCTTCTCTGCTCTGCTCTCACCTGAAGCGCTCCTGACCCGCGGTGTCCCAGATCTGCAGCTTGATCCTTTTCCCGGGCTCGATCTCCACCAGCCGGGAGAAGAAGTCCACGCCGACGGTGGGGTCCGACACCTGGGCGAAGCGTCCCTCCGTGAACCGCCGGATCAGACACGACTTGCCCACCGTGGAGTCTCCGATGACAATCAGCCGGAACTGATAGAGCCATATCGCCTCCATGACTTGGCCGTGCCTGTCTGTCTGCTCTGTGGTGTGGGTCTTTGCGGGTCGGTCTATTGGTCTGTCTGGTCTCCGGGTGTGAGTGTTTGAGAGGCGCGTGCGCGAGT
Organism: Selene dorsalis; assembly: GCA_900303245.1. Classification (NCBI taxonomy): domain Eukaryota; kingdom Metazoa; phylum Chordata; class Actinopteri; order Carangiformes; family Carangidae; genus Selene; species Selene dorsalis. The sequence goes on from OMNW01021302.1 coordinate 37,379, forward strand.
ACGTGCACGAGAGAGAAAGAGAGAGAGATTAACATCATTAGATTAGCCTACTACTGTTGTTGAAATATATGCGTGTGTAGACCATGTGTGCATGTAGAAAAAAAATAATGTAATGTCTCTATATCAACAGTAGGCTATATCGCGTCTATCCTGGTCTACGTTTTGTAACTACACTTCCCATGATGCTTTGAGGGTGTGAAAAGGGAGTGATGCCGAGCAAACGGTTGATTCAGATGATTAGATGTTTACATTTTGGTAAATCGGTGTTATAGGTTATAATGAGCCGAATTAAGTATCAAGACTTCTTGTTCGTAGTATATCTATAAACATACAGTCACATAACACTGTATCATTTTCATAGTGAAGAAAACTTAAAAACACGATGATTGTCAGTGAAGTTCTGCAGTTCGTCGTTTGTCAAGTGATAACAAAACCGATTTATGGACGTTTCTTCACAACGACCAGTCGACGAGATGATATTCTTCGAAAATGTAAGTCACACTGAGTGTAAAAATGTGTGTATCATGGGTGTGAGTTCAACTTTGACTGAGCGCAGTGCTAATTTTGACCGAAAAAAAACCTGAAGTAAGCTAGTGCTAACGGCTTAGCTTTAGCTAACTACTTCCGGTAGCTTCTGCTGCTGCTGTGCACGTGTGTGTGAAATCTTAATTAGTGAAATAAGGTAACTATATATAATATAAATGTAGTGGAGTAAAAACTATAACATTTCACAGTACCATCCGCTGCTGCCCACAGGGATGCTAGTAGTAATCTTTAACCCTTTTGTAATATTCCTACACATCAAGATTGGTTTGGTCTTTTGACAGTAATAACTTCATGGCCTAGTAAAATTATATTTTATGATTCTTTTATTTTCTGTCTCAACTGGCATTACTCAGCTGTAAATACTTCCATCCACTCCTATAAAGGGCGTCTGCTAGGCCA
>OMNW01021326.1:4083-14480 GCA_900303245.1 Selene dorsalis
CCTGCAGCATGGGCAGTTCAATTCATTTTTATAAAACAAGCAATCAATGAGTGAAGAACGGAGGGAGGAAGACGGAGAGAGAGAGAGAGAGAGAGAGATAGGGAGGGAGGGAGGGAGGGGGGAGACTGGCAGACGAGCCATTATATATATGAGGAGATTGGTCCTTTGAGAGTCCAGTGGGAGAGATTTTCCATAATCCACTGCTGTAAAGCTATGAATGTGCTTCAAGCGGCCCATCGCGAGGTAATGCAGACACCCAAATGTGGCGTTGCAACTCATATCGCAAATACCACGCCTGTGGAGGTAATCAAAATGTGATATTGTGTCTGCAAAACCAAAAGAGGGAAGGAAATCTCAGTGCACCGAAATACACCGTGGTCAAGGTTAGGCCTCACTAGCTAACAGGCTGCTGCTGCTGCTGCTGGTGTGTAACCGATGCGCCCGGCCCGAGACCCGCTCTCCGCCGTTCAATTACGTCGACTGTTTGCACTGGCCGGCTTCGCATTTGTGCAAGACAAACCAATAAACGCCGCCAGTCAATAAATCCTCCGCCTTTCATCCGTCCAGCCGCCCGACGACCTCGCTGACTCCTGTCTCATCTTTATATTTAGTGTAAACTAATGACACGCACCGGTCACAAGGCATCGCAGCCAAAATAAAGCACCAACACTTGTGTATTTTTAATTGGGATTATATTACAGGTGCTGTAAGCTGAGGAATGCGACTCCCGCTGGTGCAGAGAATAACCATAATGTCTGCCCAGTTTATGGTTTTGTTTATCAATACCAGGGATGATGACTCAGTGATTGCCGGCCACAGCTGAGATTTCAAAACTGTAAGTACAGGAAAAGCACGCCGAGCATTCAGGGTTTAAAGGTCGTGCAGACCCTCGCTCCACGTCACTGCCGCTTTAAACGGAGGCTGGTGCCACAAGTGTCCGAAGAAAAGTCGGCTGCGTGAACTAAAAAACCTCAAGTCATTATTATAATAATCATAATTATTGTGCTGGTAGCAGAGTAAATGCCAGCCCATAGATCTGCTGACGTTCCTGTTCCTGTAGTCCACACGATGCGGCTGCATGCATCCAAAATGGCATTTGCGGGTTGTTAGACGTTGTCGCAAAATGACAGCAACAATAACGTCCACGACGTTGACAAACCCCACAATATCAGGAGCGGACAGCGCCGGGCCCGGGCCCGCCGAGCCCCCGAGACGCCATTACCCTTTAGTGGTTTCGGCGATAAGAGGTCACGGTGACCTTCACGACGGGGAGGAATCTTGGCTCGGGTTGAAGATGAAGACGAAGAGGAGGAAGGAGAGAGTGTAAAGCGGGCGAGGACCCTGGAGAGAGGCTGAAACAAGAGCATGATGAATGTACAGCTCGCAGTTTTTAATCAAGGATCAAAGCAGGGCCTCTCCGTCTGAGCAGCCAGTCTGTCTAGACTGAAACTCTCCCCAGCACATAAAGCAACATCTGCAGGATGCATTAATTACAGTAAAGACCCATTCTGGCCTGTTCTCTGGAGAACCGACACATCGAGAGGCCTACTACGCTCAGATACAACAGTCCTGCGTGTGTGGAAAAGTTATTTTTCAGTTTCACTTGCACAGCTCTGACATCTCAAGCTGCTCCGCTTCAAAGGTGATGTTTCTTTTAATCCTCGGGACTCGTCTTCGTCCTCCCTGTCGTTTGTTTTCATTTGGTCAGTAATGCTCGCACGGGCGATTCATCCACCTCCCATTAGAGATGGAAGCACGGTCCGCAATTTACATTTTAGGCTTTTAACCGATTCTCCTCTGCGCCAGGATTTACGGCGAGCTGAGCGGGCGGGGTTTGGCTCAAGGACTCGCTGACAGGAAGAATACATGTCGCGGATGTCCAACATGCGACCTATCGGCGGACTCCGCGACCTCCCGCAGCGCCCACCCCGACGACCTACCTATGCTCCACAGCTACGGAATGAATCAAGTGAAGTGAGAGGACTGATTACAGGAAGCACGCGTCTGCTTTCAACGTTAACGCACGTGCTCTTTAAACATCACCTCCTTTCACTTACGCTCCCCGCATCCACAATAAACAAGATTATTAAGAGGTGAAAGGATCACGAGAGCGATTCTCTCAAGGCTGATTATACTGTTGATTAATAACAGCAATTACAGTATCAAGCAGAATAATCAGGAGAGCCGTTCCAGCCGGGGACAGCGGCCTCTTCCTCAGTTCGCATCCCAGCCCACACCTCTGCTTCCTCTGAGGGGGGGAAGCTGAATTAAACATGCATGTTATTTTAGTCCCCTCACTGCTTCTGCACCGCTGTTATAAAAAGACCCGCGGCCTCACAGCATCTGCAAATAATCCTTTGCGTTCGCTTCGACTTGTTCGCAGCATCTGAAGATTCACCGCGTCAGACGGCGTCGGCCTCAGAATTAAAACTACATAAACTGGCCTTCAAATGATTTTCTTTAATTACTCAACCTCAGAGTACTGTCCTGTGTGGTAATACTGAGGGAGCAGGTTGAAACAAATCACCGCCACTGAAGAAAATCCCCTCAATAACAATAATGCTGTTTTGATGATTCATAATTGTAGTGAGCGTTTAGACAGTCATTTATGTGGTGAGTGTGTTCTGAAGAAGCCTCTGGCTTTTTCAAAACCTGTTAAAAGCATCACTGTCTGATTTTTGCTAAAGGTTACACGTCACTCCTTCCACACACAATCACTAAAAATCGATTTATTTCCAGTGTAACCAGGGAAACTTAGCGACATGTAAACAAGCTGAGCTTGTTTAGCAAATCAACTTTCAGAAGGTCACCTGCAATTCTGCTCCTCCTTTTTTCCACTGCTGTTTAGTCTGATCCGTGGATACGTGCATTATTACGTTGATGATTTCCTTTTGCATGAGAAGGCTTTGGTCGTTGTTGTGGTTGATGGGATGCTCCAAAGTCCTTATCTGTTTTTTGTTTTTTTTACGATAATCAATGGTTTCCACCCACGACACCACTTTAACTCATCAAAAGTGCCATTTCCTCAAAGTCGACATCAAAACTGTGCATGAACAACCAACACAACCATAACTGACCAAATGTGTCACCAAACTGCAAACACACAAAAAAAGAAAAACACTGTGCTGTCTGCAGTGTGTGCAGGATACAACACACCTGGCCCTGGTCTAAATTTAACCAGTGCTCTGACTGGTGGAAAGTCACTATTTCCCCCAGCTGGACACGACGCAACGCTTGTCTCTGGTCGCCGTTTTACCACCACGACAACCAACCGGTGCGGCGCTTTGTTTTCATAATGCTGAGGTGCGGAATGATCCACGGCCCTGGTAGGAGGAGAGACCGGCTAGTTGGGCCCGATGGGAAATCGAGGCTACATCTGGCCTCAACAAATACACCTGTGCTTTTGGAGCCTAATACATAATGCAAGAGAACATATTAGAAATAGATAGGGGAGGAAAAATGGGACAGAGCTGGTAGGTGTCCTCTGACTGCTCCAGGTTTCACCCAAAACACTGCGGCAGAAGGTGCAGGATGGAAAGTCACAGTGGTTTAGTCACCGTCCAAAGGCTTTAAATATACATGCTAATTACCAACCATGCATGTTTAGTGATAGTTCAAATAAACTTTATGTATTTGTATGTTTAACCTGCCACAATATGGAAAATAGAGCATGTTTCCAACTGATATTCTGCAAAAGGTTCTAATTTGCTGAAGAAGCAGCTTGTTCTGAATTGAAGTGAAACTAGTTCCTGTAATATCTTGCACTTGCCCAGATATTAACATCAAGGATATTTAATGTTTTGAGGTGAGGGGCCGTCCAAAGCAGAGCTCTATAATCAGATAATTAATTGCACGCTGGAGGCAAAAAAAAAAAGTCTCTTATCTCTTTAAATCCTCTCCAGGAAGGTCAGAGGTCACGGTCAGCTGCAAAAATGCAGAGATCATCCAGCTCCTTGCTAAAAAAGCACTTGATTACCCTCGATGACAGGGGGGGGAGGGACGTTCGACGCGAGCTGACCGAAACTGGTAAATGTGAACGTTTTCCCCGGTTCAGCGAGACAGAACACAGATGCCTCAGACTGATGATCAACTTTCAAGTAGAGTTTGATGTGTAGCAGAGCTGAAACTGAATCATCAGATGTGCTGCTGCTGCTGCTGAGGATTTAAAAAAACAAAAAAACAACAACCCCAAGCCGCTTCATCCTCACCATATTGATGTAACCTTACACTGGCATGCAAGAGAATCAATGTCTGTGTGAAACTGCTGCAGTGTACAAAACAGCAGGCCAAATGTGAAGGCAAAGCACGAGACTCCATCTATCTATAGTGGAAACACACAGAAATCTAAAACAGCCATTTTCCTGAAACTACCTGTCAAACACGAGTTATTACTGGACTTGCATTCACATCGTGTCAGAGGACGAGGAGAAACAGAACAGGGCCTTGTTGTTTCAACTTATACCCACTTCTGCTCGTTAACCCATTAGAGAAAATGAGCCGGTCATAAGGTCAAACGGTCACATGACACGGGGAACACCGCCGTTATCAGCCACAGGAGAAACACGGCAGCTACCGCGCGCCGTGAACGTGCATAACTGGGTTAGCACGGGTATAATTGATCGGGTTATTATTTAGCGCATGTGTCAACACTTCTTCACAGCTGGGGACAGAGATGCAGGAGATGCAAAAACACCCGCCACACGCGTCCGGCTCCTCCTCGGCTCGGCCTCACGGTGAATCTGAAGTGGATCTGAACGCGCTGTGGGGTGAATATTTACCGGTTCGCAGCTGAAGCTCACGTGGGATCTAAGGCAGAGAGGTCACCTTTTTCGAACCGATGACCCGGGGGAGGGGGGGCGCAGCGTCACATTATCAGGTCCTTGGAAGTAAAAATGTCACTTTCCAGTTGGGCACAGTTCAAACTCCAGCCAAGACGTGCACGAGAAGCCCATTCAACATCCTGTCACATCCACGCTGCAGCCCACAACCTTGACCCGGCGTTAAACCTGTCACATCACAGAGTTATGCATCCTTTTTTATGACTATAAACACACCTCCTCTGATCAATATCAATAATCAAAGCAGGCCAGTTCTGAATATTCATACATATTCTGAATTATTTGACTCTGTATACTGCATATAGCATGCTAATAATGATGTGAATAACTAATAATGTTAATATGGGCACAGTCTCTTAAACCATGACTATATATGGGTGCAACGTAACTGGTTTCAGGAGATCACGGGTTCGTGGCGTGTTCGTATCACGGTGCCGCCAAGACCAGAGCTGGGACACCGGGTCAGAGGGACTGATCTTGCGAGGTTGGTTTCCGGCCAAGAGACGGCAGGTGGAAGGCAGAGAGCCTCCGTTCTCCCTGTAACCAGCTACACGTCATCTACTTTACCATCACAGTTACTGCAGCTGTTTGAAACGTAGCATAGTTAAGGTGGACATCTTGCATAGTTCCTCTTTAAACGATCAATTGTTGATCCATTTCTGATAGTGAAGTGCACATGCAGCAGTTTCACAACGCTGGAAAACGACATGCTCATTAGTGGGAAGTCGGTTTCATCATTTCCTGTCTGATGAAATGCGCATCTCCTCCAGGACTACACTCGAATAGGATAGAAAAAAAATAAACCCTGAAAAAAAAAATTGAGCACAAGAAGGTCTTTGACTGAAAAAAACGTTAAAATGTTACATTTTTTTCTTTTTTCGGCCTCATCTGAGCGCCGTGCCCTTATCAGAGGTTTCTGCTTGGTGTTGCCTTGAGCTGTGCCATTTTCAACTTGGATTTCATAGAGGATTATTATTCGTCCTCAAGTAGGAACCATTCATTTTCCCACTTCAGACAGTAATGAGCAAGTGGAATAATCATCTGCTGCACTGTGTAACACAGACAACACCTGGCTCACACTCCAACCAACCCTAACTATTACCCTATTTGAGAAGCCTTTTAATTTCTGCCTGTGCGCTCAAAGACACCCCAGAGCTCTGCTAAAGGACCGATCCACCGTGGCTTCAGATTCTATTTCACCCTTTTCATTTCTTCAGTTAATTGCTTTTGTAAAAAGACGCACTGGATATTTTAGAACAACCACACAAACAACAGGCGATACCGTTTTGAACGTTTAAGAAAAAAAAACAAACTTGTAAATCAACACGATGTGGAAAATTCTGCCCCCAGGACTGATACTTGTTTTCTTTCTACCAGCACATCTTCATCTGTGGTTTCACTGCACACTGCATCCTGTCAACACAACGCCGTCAACCCAGCAGATGAAGTGATTAAAACAACAAAAAACAAAGCGAAACTATTGTTTGAGTGTGTGAGAGGTTGGCAGCATGGGACGGGGCGTGAGCTCTGGTTTGCTACTTGTCACCTGGAGTTCAGGTATGGTGACGCTTTGGCGTTCACGCGTCGTTACCCTGTCGACAAACCGCCGGGCCCTACGTGTGGGAAATGTGTTATTACACGAGGCGGAGCAGGTTCACTGAAGCCTCGGGTTCTTCTGATGGGCTGGATTCACCGGAACATCAAACCCATGAAGAAGAATTTTTAAAAACCCTCACAATCTCTGTAATTAAACCCAAAACAATCAGTAATCTGAACATAACTGATGCCCTCCTTTTCAGACTCATGTTTAGACAGCAGCTCTTTCCAAATAAAAAATAAATGTACTTGCAAGAACGAAGCAGGAGAAGAAAAAAAAATGCACTTTGACGTTATAACCCAGTAATAGCATTCCTCTTTAGGTCCACCCACTACAGCTATATCACCAATATGCTGTGCAGGAGAAAACAGCACTCCTGTGTTGAACCTTTTCTCCTTATTACCACCGCACTGGCCCCACTGACATTCATTATGCATCCATCCTTGGGAGAGGAGGACGTATAATGCACGTTGTTCATCAACTTCCACGGCTGATGATTGCTTCACTGTGATTGGATTTTTACCATAGCAATGTTATAATACTGCGTGAATGCGCCGAAAAGGGGGTTAATCCTCTTTTCAAACTTGCCATGACCTTTTGAGCCAATGTTCTCTCTTATCAACAAGCTACATTTCCAGCAACAATGATGTGACTGTAAATAAAAGCTTTATCAAAAAAAAAACAAGGGGAGGGGGGGTGTTTGAGATTTTTTTTTTCTTTTTTTCAAAATCCAAAGTCCTGTGGGGCTTTCCCTGGGCTGGAGTTTATTAGACATTAACCACAGTTTATTGACACAGTGCACTTCATATCAACCCCATTTGACGTTAGATTTGACTTGGCAATTAACAATTACATAACTGCATGCTCTGCAAGTTGGGGGTGGAGACTGAACAACCATCCTCTGGTGGATGTATAGCATTTCTTCTGTTCTCTAAGATGAATAAATAAAAACAACACACTTATTGTACTGGTAGGGGCTGCTGGAGGGGTCCTCAAGGGGCCCCCTCCAGCAGCTCCGGCCCCTTCTTGGACTCACTGCTGACATCTGCAACATGCATGATGCACACCCTACACATGGAGGATGGAGGATGCAAAGAAAGGACACCAGTAATGAGGTTGAATAGCATAGTGGGACCCCCCCCCCTTCCTCCTCCTCATCCACACAGATTGCATTGCACTTACTCCACACATAACAACAAGCTATCCCCCTTGCATTCTGCAGAGGTAACAATCAGCACCGCACTGAATTCAACACAGCTTGATAATAAGACATGTACAAACCCTCCACACCCACCTGAAGAGCAGGAGATGAGGAACACGGCGAAGGCCAGTTTGGTGGCGTCTCCCATTTTCCATCCGAATCGGATCCTCTGACTAGTAAGAGAATACAAACCCCCGAGAAAACCCCCCAAAAAATCACAAAACCACTTAGTCAAATTAAATGTCTTGCAGCTCCAAGGAGCACTGTCTCTGCAAAAAGGACATCTTTAAAAAAAAAAGGTCGAGATCGAAATCCAAAATATCCCAGGTAATGCAAGGCTCACTAGTCCAAAAAAGAGAAGAGGAGAAGAAGACGAGAAGGATGATGAAGAGGAGGAGGGGATGGTTGGTGGGGTTTCCAGGTTTACAGACAAGCAATGGAGGTGGACTTGTTGGCATTCAAGCCAGGGCTGTCATGTACTTGCAAGGTCTGCAGCATTGTTGTGATCAGACGTCTTCACCTGTGCCTGTTGGTTTTTAACCTGTTCTTCTCGGAGCAGCGGAGCAGAGAGCCGAGCCACAGCCGGACAGGGCTAACATCCATCGGACTGGAAATCAAGCGCACTTCGCTCTCCAATCAAACTTCTCCTCAGTGAGCTCCGTCGCATAGCTGTAAAACGTCAAAACGCCGTTGAAATCAGCATTTCCACGCTCCCGTTGTGAATAACACGGTTGTAATAGGTTACTGTTGTCGTTATATTCCGTGTCCGTGTCTCGGTTTCGTCCGACAGTACGGCGGGGCTGCCCGGCCACAACCAGAGCCCCGTCCGCTCCAGCAGGGAAACAACCGATTACGAGGCTCCCTCCGCTATAGCTTGCCCTCTCCGAAGTGGGACGATTGGCCTCCCCCCGTCGAAATAGACCGAAGGAACAAGTGGAAACACTATCATATGATATCAATAACCGATAAAGCTGCCGTTAATCCGTGTGGCTAACGCAGCTATCGAGTTTAGGACGAGCTGGTTTTCCCAAGTCCGTCTCCTCCTCGCCTTCTCTGGTCGGGACAATTTCAAGATGGCGTCACTGTGACCCGTGTCAAGTTAGACAAGCGGATACATGGCGCTTCCGGTGCTGTATTTCAAAATAAAAAATGTTGCACTTGAACTTGGGATGGCAAAACGGAAGTTTGGGCAAATATCAGAAATGTTAAGGAAACAAGCAAACAATAAAATATTTATATTTATTTCCTGTGAATAAGAATTTGATTTCATTCATTTATAATGTACATCATTGTTTTCATTGTAACTATACTTATTAATATCCATAATAAGCTCCATTCAGAAAATTAAAAAAATATTTGAAAAAATGACCAGTGACATCCTACTTTGCTACTTTTAAAAAAATATTTTATTTAATAATAACATCTGGGGATCCTTAGATGATAAAACTGATAAATAGCATCTGACCTTGACATAGTCTATGGGTTTCTAATTGCTGAAATTAAGTAAACCACCGTTCAAGCCTTTTTTACAGGGATAAAACACGCACTATTAGCAGATTTCGCTTCAAAATATTGTATTTTGTGACTGGCATTTTGTTAATGTGATGCGTGGCTTGTTTATAATTTTTTTTCTGGCGTACTCTTATTTTGAAGGCAGAATTGATGAACTTCCTTCACTGATGTGGCTCACTCTGGCCAGCCAGACACTGCTTCACGAGCTAGGGATTGTTTTTGTTAGGGAGAAGTGCTCGTTTTGCAGCCCAGCGTGTACCCTTGCAAGAAAGAGGGGCGGCAGTGATCTTTTTAGAATAACAAATAACCAAAAAATGTTCACCACGCATTGTTCTCACATGTATTTGCAGGTCCTGTGGGTTACTACCTGCATATTACTGTGCATAACTGTTATGGATATGTCCACCTTTCTGTCCAAAATACACAACACATGAGAAAAAAAACTTTATAGGAAATCTAAACCACCTCCTTTGTCAGTTTTAGTGATGTTTCAAAAGGTTGAAACCACAGAACATCTTATTTTAAATGTACAATGTGTTCATAACATGCAGCCCACCACTTCATGTAGGTCAACATATAGCCTCACTCTGTGGCATGTGCTACTATACGGCTACATATCAAATTTCAACATGGGTTGAGTGCTCAGTAATAAATGCTGCGAATACCATGAAGTACAGATATAGGCTTGGCCCATTCCCAAATCTGTGTGACACTAATCTCTCTAATAGCCTGGAGCAGATCTCCAACCATAAGCGCTGCTAAACGATTAGGAGGTCAAAGGTCTCAGGGGATTTCTCTGCCAAGCTGGAAGCTGAGTCACCTGTTCTATATTGGAGTGTTGGCGTTCATCTTGAGTAAGACACACACAGTCCTGTATGTTAGCTTAATGGTGAGTGCTCGAGGCACTAACACAGGGCAGGTGAGGAGTTCAGTTCCTGTACATGTTATTCCCCTGGCAGCAATGCTGAACTTTCATCTCAAATGAACTGTCTCTCCAGAAAGAGCGAGCAGAGCCCTCTCCCCTCTGTCCTGGAAATGTGTGGGATGTTTTTCATTTCATAGATTATGCACTGAACAATATTAGAAACATGCACGCTTGTCCTCTGATCTTCGGGATACTGTACGCATAGTTATGTTCAACAAATCACTGTGTAATTAGATTACACACCATTGTCAGGATCCTTTGTCTTGCGTCACAATTAGTTAATTAATCAAATTCCAGGAAATTAGGGTGAACCCTGCGTGAACT
>OMNW01021326.1:14673-34778 GCA_900303245.1 Selene dorsalis
GACATAAACATTCACATTGAAGCAGTGAAATGAGGCAAAACAAGGTCATTGCTCAATTACAGTTTCATTAATAATCTGTCACTTCACTCTATAAATGTCTTGTTTTTGACAGGTTAACATTTAATCAAAGGTTGTTCTACAGAATTGCAAGTGAATATATATTTACCCGAGGCACTTTGCATGGAGGCCTTGATGTTGTAATGACAGGATTTGTATTTTAATTATATACATGCCAAATGCATGCAAAATTACATATTAGAGAATTAAAATGACACGCAGAGCAATGAGCACAGCAGGGCTTTAAGCCGTGACTCAGTTCCCAGTCATGATGCCAACATGTTGATCTTTAGCAGACACGCTACACCAGGTTCACCTGGTTAGTCTAGTGTTGTATAAATTGGATTTTTGACCTGATCCAAAGTCAGAGTGTCATTAAAACTTATTGCAGGACATGAACGTCTGCACCGCATTTCACGGCAATCCATCCTCAAATGTCAACCTGCTGTAGGTGTGGGAGGAGAAGTCGTGGGCTCAACCAAAGTCAGTAAGAGGAAACCCATGAAGGTCAGTGGAAAATATCTTTGGCATACAAGGGGAAGACCAAACCAATTAAGAACAGCACTGGTTGAAAAAGATGGAACAGTTTAAAGAGGAAGGTGTACAGTGATGTAAACCTGCAGAATATCTTCCTCAAAATATAGGGAACACGCACATTAGTTAGAAATCAGGCCTGACACAGGGATGACTTTGCATTATGTTCATGAGGAGAGGGAAGGTTGGGTTGTGTGTCTATCTGACTTCCCTTGAGTGGGGAAGACCTACAGTTCTGGTCCTGGAGACTTACTGCCCAGCTAATCCCATTACTCAACTATCATATGCCAAATCCCCTCTAATGGTATTACATGTGCCAGAACTACGTATGATGCTTGCTAATGAGAGTTCAGCAGATATACCTTACTGGAACCAGTGGCCCTTGCGCACAGAGTAGCCCCATGGCTCTGCGGCTTAATGGACTCAGTATTGAGTGTCGAGGGAAGTCAAATTTATCGACAAAGTGCTTTTAACAAAAAGCAGGTTGCTCGCAGAGTGCGCTGCAGAGCAACAAAGGATGTAAATACATCGAAAGCTGCGAGCAAACGTGTTGAAATTTTAATAGCTGAGGTGTGGGTTCGTGGAGTGTGGGTGTGTGCATGTGACAAGGAGAGCAGCAGGTCAACACCAAAGGCAAATGGACACTTAAAGATGCACACATGAATGATGAATGGAAGGATAAAGTTTCCTATTTAAAAACCTCAAGTTGTTAAGATCACTATCAACTTGAAGGTGTAAGAAGAAGAATTCAGACCACAGCAGTATAGAAGTATTTTAAGAGTGTTTTCATGGTTGTTGCAGGCCAGAAAAAAGGCTAAATGATCCATGAAAACTCTGCCCACCACCACGTCTGGTGCAGGTCACTTCAGTGCTTTACGTGACAAAACATAACCTCCTCACTCAGCACTGGTTTTTACACAGCGTGGCCAAAAAACATACCCACAAGTGTTTGTTGAACACTGCTGGACCTGGTGTTTCAGTTTGTCCTAAAAGTGTTGGATGGATGTTGAGGTCAGATGAGTCAAGGCCTTTGACACGGCGCTGGGAGGAGCTCCTCTGCGCTGACCTGGTTTTGTGCACGAGGGCATTGTCATGTTGAAACAGGAAAGGGCCGTGTCCAAACTGTTGACACAAAGTTGGAAGAACGCTATTGTGTAAAATATCCTCCATGAAGATTAACCTCCTCTGGAACGAAGGAGCCTGGACCAGGAAAAAGAACACGCATTTGGCTGTGCAGCGCGGCGCTCTATTTCCTCCACTAATAACCTGAAATCATGCGCTAAACTCGCCAAAAGCTTTAAATTAACTCCAGTTTTTTGTTATTGGACTGCTAAATGAACTCATCCACCGAGATTAAGAGGCTGTTTTGCAAACATAAACACTGCAGAGAAAATATGCAGCCGAGCGCAGAAGCAAAAATAGAATCACAGTCGCATTAGAGAGACAGTGAAGCCCGACAGTGTGTGTTTCACCAGGCGGGAGTCCGGTATCAAACCGGCGGCCTCCTCGCGGGCCGACACCCTTCAAATCATTTTTGAGATTCTCCAGCTTCGCTTTAAAACGCAGCGAGAGAGCGATTGTGCATCGACTGCGCACTGTGCTCCGCTCGGTCACATGAGAAGCCCCTCTTGTCCAATTCAGCACTTGTGATTAAAAACAATACTATCAGCAGGTAGTTCAGTGGTTGGGCAGTGTGCCTGCTATTTGGACTCTATCTAAGCAGCGGCTCCTGCTCAAATCAAAGCCTCTACTTTTGCTCTTAAAGCGCCCAGGAAAATGATTTATACGCCTGCTTTCGGCTTGTCGCGATGCCACTCAAAGCGATTTATCTTGTCTTGGCTCTGGCTCCATGTAGCAGGAGCTGGCCAACCTCCCCCCCCACCCCCTCCCTCCTTTCTGTTGTTTCAGCATGAATGATCTTTTCCATTGACAGCTTTGTTCGTCCCTGCAGGCAGATCTGCACCTGTAACCAAAGCCCGGTGGATACCGGCCTAATTACCGTTCTCATCTGGCACCCAGCTGCCTTCCTTGTCCTTGCGCGAACCCCGTACAGCAACCCACAGAAGAGGAGGCATTAGCGAGTTAAAAATGAGCCTTCATCTCTGTAGCTGCAGCGTGAAAACCACGTATCTCCAAGGCAGCACAGATGAAGCTGAGGAGAAAAGGGTTTTTTTGGGGGGGAGGTGGTTTCAAGGACACGTTTAGGAGAGAAGAAGAGAACACACTAAATTTACAAGAGCATCATCAATCCTTGCACAACAGTTCACGCTTATGTCATGGAGACAGGTATCACTGACTTCCTAATCCCCAGTGTGCCTGCTGTCATCTGTTACACCTACTGTTTTTACACCGAGTCATGCAGGAGCTGTCAGCGGCGCAGCCTCCAAACATCGGGCTGAGTGAGAGGGAAACGAGTTCCTTCTGCCTCAAAGGTTGATGAGTTCACCCGCAGGACAAGAACATCGGTGCTCGACAACACTGCAACAAGGTGCAGAGAAGCTATTTCGCCGTCTGAATACCAGTGTGACTTTGTGTGAGGCATGTGGGCGCCGAGAAGTGAGCATGCAACCTTGACTAAAGGTCAGATAAACAGCGCTTCCTGTATTGTGTGAATATTTCTCTCCTGTATGGTCAGGTTGAAACGAACGACCGTGGAGCGGATGATAGGAGAGCTGAGCGTTGTGTGGTATAAACCGAGCGAAGGACGAACTTACTTTTCATTAATTCTATTCAGCGCGGTACGTGCTCATCTCAAGGCCTGCCGCTGCTGCATTTCCTACATGCAAATCTTGACCTTTGCTGAATACTGTACATCTTCTTGTTCCGCCACTAAACACTTGTTTGCTCTCAGGCTCACAGAAATTCCTCTCAGGCTGTCATTTTAACTCTACCTATCCTCTGAGCCCTGTTCAGCTGTGCACAAAATGGACTTGAACGTTTCCAGGTTGAGTTTAGCATCAGTCACCAAGTGGCCGGACCGCTCTCCAACTGAAATATGACTTGTTCTCCTCTTTATTTTCCTCTCTGCAGGGATTTGGCGGGTGACACGGTGCTGACAGCTCTAAATTTAATATGCAGCGAGCCAAAAAGTACGCATTGGCATGACCAGGCTAGTTTGAAAATAACACCACGCTAAAGCTGAGGAGGCCCATGCTCCGAGCATGACGTGACTCTTATGCAATTGCACAATGAGACCGTGATATTTGGGGAATGTAACTCAATACCCGAAAACCTTTATAGACAAGTTGTTGCCAACGTTCAGGAGGGCAACTGTGCAGCAGACGTGCATGCACAAAGGCCTATTTCCAAAACAACAAAGCTCACAGGCAGCTGTGTAATTAATGCACAATTCTATGTTGTTGTTTTTTGTTCCTGATGATTAAATTGTGAATGTAAAGGTAATCCCTGCCTGCAGTGGTGCACTAATCCCTTTATGGTTCTTAATGAGGGGCCTCAAGTTAAGTGTTACCTTTACTCACAGTCAGGTGTGTTCGGCTTAACTACATTAAAGCAGGACACGAGAGAAGCCAAGGTGATGTAGAATTGGAAAAATACGGTTGAGAACATGAACTTATAACTTGAATATTGAGCTGCAGGCATGAGATTATTCTTGTTTTCTTACTGATCAAGAATCCGGCTGGGAAAGCTCTTGGTGATCCATCTTTCAGCCATTTTCTGATTTTGCACTTTTAATACACAAAGCGATAAAAGGACAGTGTAAAACCTAAACAAATGACTTATCTCAAGAATATTATAAGGAAGTAAAACTGGATATTTGCACAGTTGAATTCAGTTTTGATTCCTGTCTTATGCATGTGCTCATCTGCAAGGTCACACGAGGTCAGGCTGGAAACATCGTGACATCATCATGAGGGTAAATGACCCCGGTGGTCCCACCCTGTGAAACTCCTCTGATGAGGCTTATTTTTATTCGCGGGGCCACAGCAGCATTTTCTAAACCTGGACGATGTGGCATGACGTTGCCACGGTTATAGCCGGCGTCGTGTAGGGTTTCCTCTCATGGGTCAACAAGTTAAACGCAGTGTTGTTTGTCATTGTTTTAGGCCCAGGTCAGAGAAGGGAGGAGGAAACCTACACTGGCACTATCACAATATATGATAAATGATGATCTAATGCTTTCTCTTGGTCTCAAAACAGAAAAGTAATGTAATCATGTAAACGTGTGAGAACTGAACCCAGACCAGGGTTAATACAAGTTTAAACTTTCACCTGAAAAGCTGCTTCAAGTCCAAACAGCTTCACTGTTGATACTGGTATTTACCAGCACACTTGAGGTTAGTGCGGTACTGTAAACAGCAGACAAGTGGTCTCTCCACAAGCACGCGCCGTGTGTGTGTGTGTGTGTGTTTGTAGCTGTCGTGTTCCAGAAAGTAATTCATCAGCCAGGACTTTACATCCACTTGTCATGAGAATCTCAGCGAACACATGTTTACACGACTAAAAGGGGATGAATTACTGCCTCCTGTTTGTGTCCAATCAGACTCTGTGGAGACCTATTCAAAGTGTTGTCGCTGGCTTAATCCCCACAGTGTATGTGTGTGTGTGTGTGTGTGGTCATAGATAATAGTTCTGGCCTTCCTGAACACTGTGACAGCACTCAACAGCTGTACAAGGCTCTGCCAAGGCCCTCTGTCTGTCTGTCTGTCTGTCTGTCTGTCTGTCTGTCTGTCTCTGTGTCTCTCTCCTCACTGCTCTCCTTTACTCCTCTGACTTTCCTTTCTTCCCTTTGTTTTACTGCCTTCTCAACTCACCCTCAGTGTCATTTAAATGTCTATTTTAAATGCATTTTAATGCCAACCTAAAGGACCCTGCATCGCCTTGTGTCTGACATAAACCTGCCTTTATACCCTCTCATTTACCGTGCGTCTCTATCGGCTTATCTTTCTATACACTGAAAACCAGTCCATTAGACAAACATGAACCGAGTCCACAAGAAAAAAAATGAGAGGAATCCATCCAAGATTCGTTGCTGTTGGATAATGCAAATGTTGGCCACAATGTAGTAGCTTTTACATAAGACAGAAACAAATGCCAGCAAATACTCAACAGAGTTGAGGCTGAGGCTAATGCCTGGCCTGAGGACAGCTTTTAAAACCCAACCTGTCTTATCAGAAATTCAGTCAGAGAGAGAGGGAGAGCTTGATTTTTGGGAGGTCAGAGTGGGCAGATATGCGCAGACTGCAAGTAAAGTGTTGCTTTGTTTAAAAACCGTTGGGGACAGAAAAGAATTTAACAAGACTGTAAAGTGATCACAGCGGCCTTTGACAGGCCGGCCGCTCGCAGAGCTGCCAGATATGACGCCGGTTTGCTTTGTGGCAAAAGTGATGACAGTGTCGACTCTGTCGCCAGACGCCGACCCTGTGTTTTCATACCGGAGCCCAGTGCGTCAGGAGATGCAGAGTGCCAACGCAGTGGTCTCATTGAAATGCTTGGGTTGTGCAGGAATCTGTCACAAACAACCTACACATGACACTCGCAGCCAGATATTCACAAAGCAGAGAAAACAAGAAGAAAATCCTCGGTCGTCTTTTGTAGGAATGAAGACGGAGGCCAAGGTTTTTTTTTTTTTCCCCTTCGTGGACAGAGGTTCAGCCGCTGCGGAGCTGAATCATTGTCTGCATGAAAGGTCTGCATTTGTTTAAAAGTTGCACTTGTGATTCTAATTTTCTCATGAGCAAAAATCTCTTTTCTAAATAAAGTCTGCAGGGATTTTTTTTCTCTCTCCCTTCCTGACACTGACGCCACGAAATCTTTCTCCGTTTCTCTGTCTTTCCGTCTCTTTCTTCTTTTTTTGTCTCCCTCCGTCTTCCACTCTCCCTCCGTTGTCTGCCTCCCTCTCCCTCTCCCTAGATATAACGCTGCTGTTCTCCTGCAGCAGATGGCTGCGCTCTGCCACCCCCACACCCACAATGCACTGGGACCCTGTGTGGGAGTTAAACACAGGCAGTAACATGGCCTCTACTTACACATACATCTCACCTGTACTACTATATACAGTCACATTTACATATCCACCCTGGCTGTGGTGATATAAGTCAACATGACATCCAAAAACAGAAGATGCTTCCATGCTCGGACCGTTACCGACTTGAGCTCTGTTGTGAATACAAACTCGGTCACAGTATTAGTCAAATGCCTCCATCATCCCATGACCTGACTACTGAACAACCGCCATGCATTCATGGTATGTTTTTATGCATGTACGCACCCTGCAGGTCCTTATTTTTTTCCAGCAAATTCAGTCAAGCGGGGGAGAAATATGGTGTTCCAGGAAGCAAACAAGACAAGATGGATGATAAAAGAGACTTTTTTCCCCCCGCACATCACTCTGCAGAGTAGAGGGGGACTTCAATTTAGTAATTTTGCTCTTTTCAAATTCAGTTTTTTAAAAATATTACAGTAATTTCGCCTCGTTACAGCGCAGATTATCCTGTAATTTACAAAAAACTGTGAAAAAACACTATTTTGTGTTGCAGCAGACATATGTATACACATCTTTTTTCTTATATTCTATTTAGTCAGACTTCTCATCTGACACCAGTGACAGAAAAGGAATTGATAAAATCTCTAACATGTGGGAAACTGTTGTTTTTCTCAATTTCCCGTAACTGAATGTTTTCAGACTTTGAGGTCAGCTTCTATTATCAGTAATCATAAATCATCACTACTTTTGCTTTTGTTTAGGTGATTAATTTGAAAAATAGTTGTGTGATGTATACAGGATGAAAACAGTCATTATGTGCAGCTTTCAGTTTCCAGGGAATCTGGCGGACTCACTCATGAGGCATTCAAATCCTGTGTGAACCGAAGTACAAATGGGCAGTGCTGCTGTAGTTTGTGTGTCAAAAGTCTCCAGCTGTTTTTCCTCTGAGGAGACTTTATATTGTTTTTGGAGCCAGACTACTCACTTGGCATTTTTCTGTCGGGGAGGGAGGGCAGAGACTTCTCAGTCCAGAGCCAGTGACATCAGCAGTGCTTTTAGTGCCACTTATCTGCACAGGATCTCCCAGCTGCCCTGGCATTTCCTGAAACACACACACACTCTCTCTCACACACACACACACACACAGTGAAGCTAAAAAAGATACAAAGAACCTTTCGGGAGTGATTCACATTGAAATCTCATTCGTGTGTTTTTCTGATCAAATTTATCTCTGAATTTCAAAATAAAAATCAGACAATAATGACCTTTAATGCTCCATGCATGCACACACACCACCTCCAAAGGGTGTTTCTGGTGTGTGAGAGTGTGGTTTGCTCCACTGATTCCCATGTTCCCACTGGTGAACATGCATTTGGGTGGGTACTCTACTTGTTATCTCAAACTAATCACCTCTAATTGAAAACACCTACCGCTTTCCTCCACTGTTGACGCTGTATTCAATGCTCATATACACATTTGGATATCCACCTGTTTGTTTCTGGATCTGTAAGACAAAGGAGAACAGGCGCCATCATTAAATGGAGCAGATATTGCTGCCTGTCCTGTTTTGTAATCACTGTGTCACATCTGCTTCTCCCCTCAAATGTGGCAATGCTTCGGTGTTCAGATTGTATGTTTGCAGGAATGGATGAGGTGTTTGCAGCTTCACTTTGTCTCGACATTAGCTGAGCAGTTGCTGCAGCTCCTGAGGCTTTAAATCAGGAAGCAGCAACAGTAGCGTGATCTATGTAGTTTTCTTATCTTTGTCCTCCTGGTGAATTTAGTCACCTACACGATCATCATGCAAAGATTATCTTCGCTGTTACAGTAAAAGAAATGGAAGCACAAACATCCGCCCCCATCCTGCAGTGAAATGTCACACTCCATTTGCACAGGACAGTCATTGTTCACTTCGAGAACTGTAAACACGATTCCTGATTGTGTTGTGTTGTTTTGTTTTTCTTTCGCCGGGCGAACGACAGCACAAGAGGAAACGCTTCGATTAAAACAACTGTGTTTTTAACGCCGGGATCAAATTCTGTGAAACGCACATTTCAAGATAAGACGGTCACGATATGAAAATGGGTGATCGTGGTGCCATCATTTCCTGCTGATAGACACGTTAGACAAGTCAGACCCCGGTCAGCCATGACCGCAGGATGATTCCAACCTGCATGACACGCAGAGACGAAGATTGAGAGGAAGACCTGTGGGATGAAGAACGCCAGCAGCCGCGGCCTCAGGATGCAATCCGTAGATGTTGTCGAACGGGTTCAACAAAACGGACCCATCTCAACGTCCACGTACCATCATTTCCTTTCAGCCATGTTGCAACAGCCTTCATTAGCAGATGGAGCTGGCTCAGTTGCTATGGACTTGTATTGGTTGACATGGAAGCACAGCGGCTATA
This sequence comes from Selene dorsalis, assembly GCA_900303245.1. Lineage (NCBI taxonomy): Eukaryota > Metazoa > Chordata > Actinopteri > Carangiformes > Carangidae > Selene > Selene dorsalis. Next base: position 23,619 of record OMNW01021326.1, read on the forward strand.
GTGACTGAATCTTGCAGGGCTTGAGGAGTTCATGTTTTTGACGGCTGTAAGAAAAGACTCAGGGTTCAGGGTCGGCCTCCTCGGCTTTTTTCCTCTTTGTATAAAAGGAGAAAACGTCTGACCTCTTGTACCTTTATGCAGAATTATCCTCCAACGTGCAAAGAATGAAACCACAAAGTGTCGAACCGGGATAATATGGAGCTGAAGTTGTTTGGTTCAGGGCTGAGGTGAGGTGAGTGATCAGATGAAAGTGTGCTTCAAAGTTCAATCCTGTCTGAAAGAAAATTAGGTTTAAATTCATTTAAATATGCAACAACAGTGAGTAAATTAATACAAGGAGGTGTTAATTAACCAATACCTCAAGGTTTTGTTTTACCAAAATCCTTTGGATGACCTCTGACCCCTAACCCTCCATCCACTGCAACCAGTTTTTTTTCATCATGGCTCGTATCCTCAGATAGTCCGGATCCGAATCTGTCCGGATCCGTCTTCGTTGGCGTCACTTGCACAAAGCAGAAACAAAGTTGCGAAGACGCCGCACGCATGAATGCAGTGGATTTTAAAAAACTAAAGCACACGCATGACTCTGAACCTCACACATGTGCACGCACACACGCAGTAATGAACTTTAGCAAGTCGACTATGCACAGTGAGAAAATCCAAACCCTTAACACACATTCTCACACACACACACAGACACACACGTTGCTGCCAGCACAGCTTGCCATTAGCCCGAGGTTGGCCGACTCCAGACGATGTTTCCAATCTCCTGCACCATCTGCTCCTCGCCTCGGCGCTACCGAAAGGAGGAAGAGTGCAGCTTCCTCTTCCTCCTCCTTGTCCTTCCTACGAGGCTGGCCATCTTGTGTGGAGGTGTGAACGCTCTGGGACTTGAAACCTCCTGAAAATATCAGTGATAGTAATGCGTTTGCGTGCGTAAACTTCTCTCTATCATACATGCTGCTCCCTGAATCGTTGTCATCCTCTGAGATCCAGTCCAAGTCGAATTCAATCGACTTAATTCCTTTTTGAATGTTTTGATCCAGTTGCCTCTTCTTGGCTCGGCTCTAAAACCAAAAGCAAACAACTCGCACAATCAATAAAACACTAAAGACAGGCCACTAAAAACCAAGTACCATTAACATTATAGATATTTGCAGGTAAAAGCTCAATAACATCAATAACAGTTACCATCAATTTCCTGGAAATAATGACATTGATGGATTTTTATTCCTCTTATATATCTTTCAAACTGTCAATATTCATCTGTCACCTGCTGATGAATGTGGCTTTTAACAGTCTTAGTATGTACGCATGTGTAACTGCTTGCTCAAATGCAGGCGGCAATGATTTTCAAAGTTTCAATTGTGATTGTTAATATTTGGTTTTCAGTGGAAGGCCTCGGCGTCCGTCCACTCCTGCTTCAAGGATGGCGTGGACTGAAAAAAGCGAAGGATGTGTTCTGCAGAATATAAAGCAGAAATCCGAGAGCTGACAGAAATACTACATGAATCATATGTGGTGATATTACATAATGTGCTTCAGCTCTTTTTCTTCCCGTTTTCTCTGCCCAGCTTTATATATCTCACATGGCTTCGCTGATGCAAGAGCGCTTTCATGTTGCTTTATTGATTTCTCCTCCAGTCCTCCTCAGGAATAATTATTTACTTTGTGCAGTGATTGTGGGGATTGTTGTCAGAGCGTTTCTGTCACTTATTGTCTGAAATCTTCATGCTTTAGTGAGGAAACGATGTTTTGCATTAACATAACCATTAACCATTAACCATAAACGATGGTTAACATGCAACACCTTCACGGACTGAGGGATGAAAAGAGGAGGTCTTGGAGCAAATTCAGCACAATATTCACGTCCTCTCTCTTTGTCACCAGATATCATCCGTGTGTGATGTTCCAGTGGAGCTTTTGTTCTTGCACTGCAAAGGAAAGTTTAATTATACTCTGCAACTTATTCTGAGTCAGTGATTTCCCAAAGCACTTCATAGAAAACCTTGAACCTGTTTAAACATGAGAACCCATCCATCCATCCATCCATCCATCCATCCATCCATGCATCCATCCATCCATCCATTCTCCCGGCCAAATAACTAACTTCCTCCACCTCCTGCTCGGGGATAACTGGTTGCTCCCAGCCCAGCTGGGAGTTGTAATCCCTCCAGCAGGTCCTGGCTCTGCCCCGGACTCTTGGTCCCTGCGGCCGGAAAGGCCCAGAACAAGCAGCCAGGAAGCGCTGAAGTGAGCTGATTGTGCAGGAATCGCTCCTTATCTTGCATTAAACGGTGGCATGATCACACTCGTTCACAAGCTGTCGCAGGTAGAGCTGAAAACTAACACTGATGATGCAAGTTTCTGTAAAACTAAGGAGGGGAGGAGTTGCTACAGACAGCGTGGCCTTATGATTTCTCTCTGACACTATTAAGATGTCTTCAGTTCACTCAGAGGTCAGAAGCCTGCGGTTCAGTCTGGAGAAGAGTTTTAATATCTAGAGGAAGACAGTCAAGGATACAGCCATGTGCAAATCCAGACCGTCTGTTATCTCATAATTGTCACTGCTCTTTCACTCTTACTTTCCCTTTTCTTGTTGTAATAAACTCAGACCTCTCTGCCCTTTTTTCTGTCTCTCTTCTCCTCTGCAGTTGATTATTGCTCTTTCTTCACAGACGTGTCTCTTGCTCATGTTTTGTCGAGCTCATTTTTCTTCTTTTGTTGATGGAGCCGGGCTTCTATCTCATTTCTCCTTTGCAAACCTGTCTCATCTTTCCCTCTTCCAGGCCCATTTTCTCTCCGTCTTCTATCTTTCATCCGCTCTTTTTCTCCTAATTACGTGCGGTACAATGTGTATTTTCCCCTCTCGCCGCCCTAATTACTTCTTCTTTCTTGCATTTTTAGCCCCAGCTCCTCCTGCGCCTCTGTTTCCACATGCAGACCTGCAGCATTTCTTCATCTGTGAAAAGTTCTTCACAAAACTATCAGCGCTGTGGTGTGTAAAACTGGTGCAATGTGTGGAAACTGTAAATCAATTTACCGACTGAGAGTCAGCAAAGACATTTGACGTGGCTTTTGATTGCCCACGACCGTCCGTGAGGATCGGGATTGGTCAGCTTTCAGCCAGCCAACAAAACAAGCCGATACCGACCTCGACCTCCATTACAGTTCCTTTTCACAGAAGTTTTGTCTGAGTGCACTCCTTTTTGCTGCAAGTGCCAATTTTCCTTCATTTTCTTCCCTCTTCCCTTGAAGGATGAGCCTGATGATATTTTATATCTTTGTCATTGTGGGCCGCTGAGAAGAGACCAAAACAAACAATCACCACTGTGTCAGTCTGTCTCTCTGACTTCCCCTCTGATCCTCCTGGTTCAACGACAACAACAAAAAGGTTCAGTCATTTTCTAACACAGCTGGGCACTGTAGTTTTTAATAAACTCACACACAGGAGGAAACAGAACCCTGTTAGCATTAAAAGCATGCATGTGTGTGTGTATATGTGTGTGTTTGCACCAGTAGAGCCTATAGAGTTACTCTCTGGCTGTTACATACATGATAAATAAAGATCAGGGTGCAGATAGCAGCTCCGGCAAATCCAACAATTCAACAACTTGTGAAACAAATTACATAATCAGAATAATGATCACCAAACATTTAACTTTTAAATGTCTCCTTCAGCTCACAGCGAGTCCAGAATGTGTGACTCTCTGGTGAAGCCGAAGCTGCCAAAAAACAAATGTACAAATGCATTTCTTCACTCTGCCCACAGTCAGGACTGAAATGTGGAACTTTGCGCACACACTCCAGCACTGACATGCGATTGAGTAAATGTAAGAATGAGGCCTGAACGTGTGATGCTGCGAGGCTCAAGAAGGACACACACACACCGTGTAATAAACAAGAATAAAAAAAAAAACCTGCAGCTCTGCGCTGAGCAGATTTGAGCAGGACAGGTGCCAGCACACATGCTGATCAACATTTCTCCACGGCGCTTCCAGCCACGGTAAATGTGACAGTTTTTCCTGCTCTCAACAAACAGATGATGTGTTAATTAAAAACACTGCAGCCGTACTCGCTTCAAAGTGCTCGAGAGGGAAACTTGTGGGCACCCGGAGTTAATTTGCAATATTGTGCTGCCGGGAAAGGGCTCCACATCATGAACTGGGATCTCGAAAATGGAAGAGGTTAATTATTCAAAAAGGCATTTAATTGAAATGGTAAAAAATAATTGTGGTTTTTCACGTGGAGTGGCTCTCCGGGAAATAAAAAAAATAAAAAAAACGCTATAGAAGGTACATTATTGCCTCCTCTCTCGGAGGCTCTCAGGATCTCAAGCATCTTTCTGAGAGGATTTACCAAACATGAAAAGAGCAGGAGGCGAAGACAGTGGGTGGAGGAGGGAAGTGACAGCAGGAGAGGACAGGTATGTCCTCACCTGAGCAGGCAATATGAACTAAAGCATTAGGTTCAAAGATATTGTTGATATTGTCCATCCATCCAGTAGACACCAGAGGCGCCACTCAGCCTTCAGGCTCCAACGAATCCGTCTCTCCTTTGACGACACTCTCAGACCACCAGCAATCACTCAGTGAGGTGCGGGGGGCCACGGGTGCCTGTAGTGATGTAAAGCAAGGCTGATCCAGGGACAGTGGATATAAGTGAAATGCACAACACTGAGGGAACTTTCCTCGACGACACTGTCAACAGTGACACAACCACAATGAAGTGGTAGTGTGACGGCACTGATGTGTATTATATATAGCTGCTGCTGCTGCTGCTGCTGCTGCTGCTCCCTCGAGATACTATTTTTATTGCAGGATCAGGTGAGCCACTGACAGGTGTGTGTATGTGTGTGTGTGGATACACAGACTTACACATATACACTGTACACACACACATTGAACTGAAACAGCCATTTTTGTCTTGGCTGTCTCCTGATGGTAATCTCAGCTGTCGTGCTGCTGTATATTCACAGTGGACTGCAAATTCTAAATCTACTGGGCCAGACTGAAAATAGACCTGATGAACTTTAAATATAGAATTCATAACTTAAATGTTTCCCAGGTTTCCATGAGATTAAGTCCAAGTATAAGCAGGAAAATCTTTGTAATATGCAACTTATTAATCGTTTGTTTGTCAGTCAGGTGAGGAAACTCATGAGCAGTAACCCTGAAACCTCCCACTAGAGATATTTTTTCTCAGAGAGTGGAAATCATAACGTTTTCTCAGGATTTGAACATTACCTGCCGAGTGAAAAGCGGCTCTTCAAAGATCCTTCAGAACTTGTTGAGGATCCATAGACGGCTCCCTGGGGAACTCTCCCATGAACCTCTGGGCTCTCTCCGAAGAACCTCTGAACAAACCCCGAAGTCTTCAGAAGCCATCTTCAGCTTCCCGAGGATAAACTTTTGGCTTCAACGAAGGGAGCGATTCCACCAATACGAGCTCCTCCGAGGGGAAATCGATTCTCAGCCTCCTGCTCTGGCTCGTCTCCACTTTTTTTTTTGTTGTTTGGCGGCAATAACACAAACCCTAGCCTTCTTAAAGGTGTTGCCGTGACAATCGATTTTAGCTTTCTATAGCAGACACATCCGCGGCACCATGGGGATCACTTTTATTAATACTATTTTGTCTGCAGCCTCTCAGGACACAGCTGCACGTCAGCTGTTAGAAGTTGTTAGAAACAGCATCAGATATCATCTCTTCTCTTCTTTTCCAGCTCAAAATCTGCAAAATATCAACTTTTGATAGGAGATGATTAAAGAACCGCAGCTTTTAGCTTTGAAACACAAAGAAAATCTTTAATTAATTACAACTATTATCACCTCACCTCATCACCCAGTCATGAAAATAACAATCTACTAAATATTTGACTCTTTTTTTTTCCTCGTTTGTGGCTTTTCTCCTGTTTTTGTGTCTGTTTTATCTCACATTGTTTTCTCCTCATTTTCTCCCTGTCAGTTTCTCTTTTCTTGCATCCTCCATCTTTTGTCCTCCTTCGACTCACTCTCATCCCCCTCTCTTTATTCGCCCGACTCTTTCCGACTGCCTTGAACATTTTGAGCCTTGGACTATTTTTGTCTCTCTTTTCTTGTATGTAAATCAATAGTTGCAGCAGAGCATGCTCATTAGGAGGATTCAGACTCACATTCAGACACTCACTCTGTCTGTGATCACCGAGTTAGAGCTTACATGGTTGTTGTGCATCATTTTGCTCCATCTTCTCCATCAATCAAACAAACACTCCTCCCTTTCATCGGCCACCCCTGTTATCAGTCACTCACCGGCCCCTGATTATCCCCTCGGTCATCCCTGTGTGTGTAAATCCACTTCCCTGTTTCCCTGCCCTCTCACCTCAATTTTTTGAAATTTGAATAACAAATGTGTCATCCGCAGGAGCAGGAACTCTCGCTGAGCGTGTTGCACGAGGCTTACAGTAAAGCTAACTGTCATGCAACAGTGCGGGATATTGCGTTATATGCCGCAACAGCTGTGCTGCAGTCGAGTGCAGTAATTGTTCACATATAAAGAAGGGAAGGTGTGTCTGAATAAATGCACAGCTCATTTCTTTTCCTTCCTCACACCCTATGCTTCCACATTCCTTCCCTCCTCTTTTGCCTTTGTTTCGTTCCTGCTTTCCCTTGTCTTTCATGAAACATCAGACTCTCCTCCGCCTCCTCTCCTCACTCTTTTCCTTTCTCTCCCTCCTCCTCTCGTTCTTTCACCTTTAAGTGTCTCATTAATAATGCTCCAACTCCCTCTCCCAGAGTGTTCATTATCATGGCGGCTGCAACACCTACGCCACTGTGATCAATCCAAATTAACAACTTAAAGTCGACTTGAAATAGAAAGAGTCGGGCACTGGACGAGTGTGGAGGGATTTGCCTCCCTCAGTGGATTTCAGAAACACAGGCTTGGTGTTGGTTGTTTTGTTGTTGTTTTTCATTTCTTTCCTTCTCAGATCTCAAAAAGAAAGAAACAGTAACTGAAATAAACGTCAGTGTTTGCAGCAGGCCGGGGTGTGTCTGTGTGTACATGTCTGTGTGTGTGTGCATGTGTGAGACACACACAGAGACATGCAAATTCTTATGCTCCCACAAGCATTAGCAGATACACACACACACACACACACACATGGCGGACTCCTGCTCTGACAGTGATGAAGTGGAGAGTATGTTGAAGCCTGGCAGAGAGGAGTGATGAACACAGCTGCTGAGACACGGAGAAACCACCTGGGGGAAGTGTGTGTGCGTGTGTGTGTGTGTGTTTATTTTAAATAATTCAGGAATTTGTCTGTTTATTTATCATGAATATTAAAAAACGAGGGAAAAATCTCATTTAAAACAAGCAAACAAACAAACAACACTGAATAGAAATTAAATTTGAAACTTTCTGGCCCATAACACACGACTCTATTTGTTTTCTATCACTTTCTATTACTTGAAGCGTTTTCTGAGCTTCACTCGTCACATTCGAACCTCAACTGTGAACTGATCCGCAGCTTCTTGAGGCAGAAAACACAAGTTCTCACAGCAACTTCTGAAAGATTTTTAACAAGAAAATATCCAAGTGTGTGTGTGTGAGAGACAGACCAGGCAGAGGGGAGGGTGGATGCATTATACTTAAATGTAATGTGTGTGTGCATGTGTGTGTGCAAATCCTTCCAGGAAAAGGTGGACTGAATGCAGTATCTGTGTGTGTGTGTGTTCCTGCAGACAGATAATGTATTTGAGAAGTCGTCTTTCTGACTGGCTGCAGCTCTGATCATGGAGCCGGCTGATGGAGCGAGCACCAGCAGCTCACTGCTTTCACTTTGTTTGTCGTGTGGAGTCATCTGAGCGTATTCATCCAAAGAATCAGACAGAATCCATAGAAACTTCTAAGATGCTGATTTTCTTCCGACAACGGACCCTTTGTGCTCTGTTGATTACACTCTCCACTGATTCCAGGAATCTAGCAGAGGTGAAGACGCAGAGATCAATTCCTATATGTTGCAAATAGACCAGAATCCTACACTTTTGAGAGTGGGGATCAGGTCATCGTGGGAAAGAGAGGAAATCACTACCTGAGGCAAAAAAGTGGACGAGGCAGGTTGAAGGGGTAAATTAGACCACTTTGTGACAGAATAAATCCTAATGAGGCTCACAGCAGAGGCAGACATGTTAAAAATCTGGTCACTGAGGGGTTACAGGTTGAACCATGAGGCGCCAGAACACCAGCTCCGTCCCCGACAACAATCCCCCTCATCTGCCTGGAGTGCCCGCGGCTCTTGGCCAGCATTAATTGCATTTGGAGTCGAGTCAGAGCATCGTCTCCAAGCTAAAGAGTAGCTCAGCAGTCTGCCTCGCAGCACCCAGACTCCTCTTTCTCTCAGTTTCTTTTTGTCTCTCTTATGTAATTAAGCAAATGTGGTTACCGTGAAATGACTCCCTGAGCTCCCAAAATAGGAAGGAGGTGTTAATCGAGGAAATGTACATAAGCTGCCTGTAGAGAAAGAGCTGCTGAGAATAGGATTAAAACATCAAAACGCCATTGTGGAGGACATAACACCTCATCTCCAGATGTTTCTTTCTCCTCGGGAGGAGAAGAGAAGGCACCCGGCCCCCTTTTTTTCTCCCTTGCTGACATCCATGCGGTTGATGTGTTTGACATCGCACAATGAGGTTTAAAGGGCATGTGAGACTGTGCAAGCTTTCACGGGGACAAAGGAAGTGCCTACACAGCAGTTCCATGGTCTCAGATCCATCAGCGCCTGCAGCAATGATGCAACTGGTTTTTAAGTGCCATGCTTGAGGGCACAGCGGTGGAGAAAGCAGAGTAACAAGAGCTCATATAAAATGCAATTAGCACAAATTATGTAAAGAAGATATTCCTACACCAGCAGAGAGTGACAACAGCACAATGCAGCAGTCGCCTCTCACAGTTCAGGCTTCATTTTAATGCAGATTTTGTGCTTGTTGGTAAATAGATGTAACACAAAATTTGTTGTCATGAGTTGGGGAAAACTGCGTCCTCATGCGTCCTCCAGTTAATCCCCTTTTCTGCTGGGAAACGCGCAGACTGAGCTGTATTTGCATTTTACAACATCATTTTCATTTCATGCATTTTCAGCCGTGTCAGGTTGGATTGTAAGAAAAAAAAACAGCAACAAAAAAAACACTCATGTTTTACAGCGTTATTTTTCGCAGACAGAAATCCAGACAGATGCTGCGCCTCAGCTCAGGAAAACTCACATGTGGTCACAATATGTTGCAATATGTGAGCACGATTGTTGCAGTGCCGAACATCTACACACTTCCCTGCTCATCTGACTCGAGAAGAACATGCTCTCCTCTTGAAATATTGTGTTTACCTTGTGTTTTTTAGGTTCCACAAAATAGCTGCTGTAGGTTTCCGGAGGGCTACAAGTTATTAACAGCAGTAAATCACACATTATAAATTAAACACGACAGGGGGAGAGCAGATAGTAATATCAGAACCAACACCCCCCCGCTACTGCAGGTAATATATCATCAGTATGGCTGGACATCACACACACACACACACACACATGCTGACAAATGCTGTGAAAATCAGATATACTAATTTTACAATCAGTGAAAAGCCAGTTATGATGTTGTTTGTCTTGGTGGAGAAAGAGGAAGCCGCAGGCTTGCACACACACACACACACACACACACACACACACATATATATATAAACATGTATACAGTAGGCTATATAACGTGCATGTATCATAAAGCAGTGATTATATAAACGATGACTCACACACAGGACACAGCATGACTAACATGAATGGGCTGCATTAATTCACAGAAATACATTATATGAGAGTTTCCATTATGCAGTGCTCTGTGCTGGTACACCGCCTCTGTCTGCACCAACCGGTCCCTTAAATGTCAGATAAACAAGAAAGTTTTCCCATCAATCAATAAATTAATCAATCAATCAATCAATCAATCAGCCTTCACCTCTGGTTGTTAAATATTTTGGTTTCCAGCCAGAATAAAAACCAGTTGGAACTCTGTATAGTTGCTTAAAAAGCATCATGGGGTGAAACTCACTGACTGTAAACCACATCTTCCTTGCGCGTCCCATTAATTCTTCCCCCCCGACTATGCATCACTGCAGAGAAACATATCCCATGTGTCCTCGCAGCTCTCCGCCTCACACATTTTTCATTTCCATTTCCATTTCCACTGTGTCCCGCCGCCCTCTGGGAAGGACCTTGTTATCTGGCGAGGCGGCGTGGAGGATGACACGCAAACCCGTGTACTTAACGGTGAACACACAGGAGGGCCTGCGGGCTGTTCCACCTACTGTATTTCACCGGTTTTAATACAGTTCTCCTCCACCTCCCAGGACTGGTGATACATTTGTATTCCGATTTCTAGAGTATAGATGAACTTTATGGAGATTTTATTTCACTGTGAGGCAAATTTCTATACAGGTCAACATGATGTGCCTGTGTTTGTGTAGTGGATTTTATTTCTATTTTCCAGTCTCAGTGATGATGGCGGGTGAGTAGAAAGATTTTTCTGAAGTGCTGTTTATATATGATTCCTTTATTTTATCATAACCTGCTGCTTGATCTGAGTGACGCCTTTAGGAATCGTGTCAAAGTTTAGCAAGCATGAACTGATTACCATTTGGTGGTCAAAGGTCAAAGGTCATCAATGTGACATGAATGCTTGCAAGGATAAAGTGAAGTAATGACATTTATATCCAAAAGGTCAAAGATCATCTTACATTGCTTCTGGTCATTATTCAACACTGTAACAATGGAGGGAGAGAATGTGGCTATTTCCAACAATCACAGCAGTAAATATATAATATATACGAAAAGAACAGCAGTAAAAGGATCTGCTTAAACTTACACTCACTCACAGTTTTCTTCTTCTTTTCTTTTACCGGTGCGTTGCCAGAAACCAGCAGCAGCAGCAGCTCTGCACTTGGCTGAATGTGGATCAAGTCCGTCGCTCCGATGTGCGTTTGGAGCAAACTCTGCAGGGTATCTTCTTAAAAACAGCATTTGTGCAGATGCAATGCATTCTGGCCGGTGGGAAGTGGCAGCTGCAAGAACCCAGAGACGTAATGAAACGGCTCGCAAACAGCACGTGAAGCGAGCGATTCCTGCATAAACATAAATGCTGCTGA
>OMNW01021326.1:36430-46686 GCA_900303245.1 Selene dorsalis
CCATTCCACTTTTGTTATGTTGCAGCTTTTTGCCTCATATTCAGACTACAAGTTGAGGCATCCCGGGCCTCCACTGGTGTGATGCAACATCTGGATTTCAAGCAGCCATTTTCATGTCTCTCCAGAGGTTTTGGCTGAGTGTCCCTAAGCCACTCCTGTGTTATCCTCCCAGTGGGATCACTGTCCTGTCACAGGATGAACCTTTGACCCTGTCTGAGCTTCCTGAGCTCCCCGGACCAAGTTTTCATTAAGGACATCTCTGTGCTCTGTCCCTGACCCTGTCCCCGGAAAGCACCTCCACAGCACAGAAGTAGCAGCATCACTAGTCGTCGGGTTGCCAAGCTACGGTGTGGGATTTGCTTCAAAAAAGGAGGGATCATCCATCACATATGGCAGAGAGAAAGAGAGAGACTAGATGTAGAACAATGTGGACAATTATGTTGACTTTTCATCTACAAATAAAACAGACGGTCTCCATGGGTACAGTGTTGGGCAGGTGATAGGCTAAGCGGTGTCTGGTTTCCACCAGATGTGATGCTTAGAAATGAGGTAAAACGGTTCCATCTCGGTTTCTTCAGACTTGACAATCGTCTCGACAAAAGTGTATATATTCTTTTTCTTTTGAAGCTTCCTGTCGACTTTCAGGTTTTAGTATAACACCACAAAAATAGCCAAAAGTGAAGTCGTGTGAACATTTCTATCATCTCTCTGATGTCTATCTATATCCGATCAATGAAATTTTTGTTGAAGAACCATTGAATATACATAGAGAGGAATAACCTTGTAGGTTCAGATACTTATTTGCTCCTTGAGAAAGAGGAGCCACTGATAATTATTCACAGAGAGGAGAAAAAGTCACGCACAATTGCTGCTGCTTTAACGGAGAGGGTTGTTCATGATGTTGATTTTGTTCCGCTTTGCTCATCTTTCCATTGTTGCCTCATAATTGTTAATCAATTGGCTTGAAAAATTAGTCTTTTCTTGCAGCTGGGTGCCATGAGGTCCCCACACCTCCTGCCTGTGATTAAGACCAGGACACGTGATTGAGTCATGTTTGACTGTGTTGCACTCAAGGTGAGTAGTGGTACTTTCCAGTAGTCTGCTTCCCCACTAGTGGCCCCAGTCTTAAATTTTTCAGGCCTTGACAATTAATCACACCAAACAATCTGAGGAAGAGATTGGCTGCAGCCATTTCCTTGTTTTTTTTAAGGAGACACAAGCCAAAGTTTATGCTTTTATCACATGAGAATCCACATGTCGCCACATTTTATCTCCAAATTTTGCACATGCCAAATGATCTTATTGGACAAAAATGTCTAAACACTTTAATCCAAACTCGCATCTAAAAGCAACAATAGTGTCAGTGGAAATTAGCATTCAACCATATGTGGCCTTCAGTTGTGTAAACATACAACACATGAATTACATCTGCTTTAGTTTCACAGGTTAAACTTAGTTGGCTGTTGCATGAAGCATCTTTTATTTCCCAGTGAGGAAGTTTTCATGTTCATGTTGTGGCATGATGGTGAGGAATGTAGTGGCACAATATCTGACAGTTGGAGAAAAGAGATAAAACTGAGGATTTCAGGACATGAGAGTTTAAAGCAAATGAGAACTTCAGACTAAATCTGGTTCTCTGTGCCAAAAATAAACCAAATGCTATTTTCTGAGTGTTACAGTTATGCTTTGAGACAGAAGGGGGTCAAAGCTCAAAACCAATTTCCACGAGCCACAGTGTGCAAACGCTTGTGGTCAACTTAGCACACTGCAAAATATGGTGATAAGCACGGGGCATTCACAGCGAGCTGGTGGGCTGGGCTCATTACACCCCTGCAGACCACAAGACAAAAACACTGGGAGGTTATCCCTGCACCACAGTGTACAGCTGCAGACACACAAGTTAAGATATGTTTTTATAATGGTAGGACATCATAATCAGGGGAGAACTTGACAGGGATGACATGCACAGTGCAGGGAGTTGGATTTGAACCCTGGATGATGCAGAACAGACTGCGTGTGCATGCACCATGCTCTACTGGGTGAGCTACAGGGGATCTTGATGTAAGCCAAGTATAAAGATCCTTCATTTGAAGGAACGTACCTGTGCAAAAGTTTGCAGCAAAAGGCCACAAGATGCATTTGAACCCAGGTCAGTGCATTCAGTACTCTGACTACAAATCCTGAACTCTACAACATGAGCAACCACAACCACATGTAAGTCAGGTTTAAAGCTGTGGTTCTCACATATTTGTATGAGCCATACATTCAAAGTCACCTAAAAGCCATGAGTCAGAGCTGAACCCAGATCAATGCACTCTACGGGGTGAGCCACCTGAACACCTCAACGTTGCTGAGGTTGAAAACTGTACGAAATGTCGTAGAATAAAACTCAGGAAATAATAAAAGCTGATTCCCTCTGTTGTACATTTGTGTGCACTATAAATATAAACCATAAAAAAGTAAATGAGTTTCCTTACTTAGCTGTACAAATGACTTGTCATGTAATCATGTCCCTGTTTGGCTCCTATGTGATTCATGATAATTGTCTTTCCTCTGAATCTTGTTTTGTCTGGTGACTTTTTAGTGAGTTACTGTTTACTGTTGTTCTGTTGAATATATTGTTCATTTACTGTGATATGTCTTGTGTAAGGGCCACGATCTTTGCGCTGCTTTTTTCCCTTTTTTTTAATTTATTGTTTTGTTTTTCACGAATAAATAAAAAAAGGAAGAGAGAGAATAAATGAGTTCTCTCCCATTTGGACGACTGGCTGCAGCTCAAACAAGAGGCTGGATGAAACAAAGTCAGAATAAATTATACCAGTTTGCAAAGCCTGATGGGAAACAAGAGCCTTCAGGTGATGTGTGAACAGGCTGAATATTGCCATGCACTGAAATAACCCTGTTACATCATTTGGGCTACATGCTCATATATCTGCCTTAACTTGACCCCTCTGAGTGACCTGGTCAGGAAGCTTCTCGTTGAGGCTGGAAGTCCTCAAAGTCCCGCCTCCCAGCCTCCAGCTGTCAGTCATCCTGAGCTGTCATCTGTCAAGTGCCTCAGGTAACCGGTGTCCTTAAAGCCTCTAAATTTAATCTGACACTGGTGATCACTTTGTTTCTCAACATCCAGCTTCTTTGTCTTCTTTGTCCTTTGCCTCCGGTTGTTGTTGGCAAACCCATGGTGCTGGTTTACACCAGAAACATCAACGTGTGACCGACGAGCAAAATTCAAGAGAAAAATTAATCATGTTCTGAAAATGCAAATGCATCATTCAGTATCATAAAAGATGCATTTTGCAGCTTTAAGGTGCTGTCATGTTTTACTCCTCTAACGATGGATATATAGATGTCCACATTTGGCATCTGCACTTATATTTTCCTGATTCCAACAGGCTTCAACCTTGAGCTGCAGCCAGAAGCCAGACAGGCGCCACACACCAACACACACACAGCAACAAACACACACACACACACACACTCAACACCGCTGGTCTGAGGCCAGCTTCCAGCACTCCCTGTTTGTGCCAACACTGTCATCGCCGCTCCAAACACGCCGCTTGATAACGCCAGAGAGAGACAGAGATGGCTCCTGCCAACATGGTATCTGATCTAACTATGGCTTCATGCTATTAAACCACAGTGATCGTCTTATGTAGAGACCTGGCACGGGTGCTGGAGGGAAGGTGGGGGAGGGCATGTAAGTCATTGGGTTATTTGATTAGGGTCCGCCAATCACAGATGCTTCATTGATTTAGGGCCTACAGCACCTCCAGCAGCCTCAGCAGTGATTTTTATTATTCCAGTTAATAATCTGTGACATTTTTACACAAGCTCCCTCTTTTACAGCGCTGGAAAATCTTTGGATAAAGGCTGCGAGGAAAATGTAATCAGGTCTTAACGTTTTTTTTTTTTATGGCCATTAATACTTGATTTTGTTCAATTAAGGAGGCATATAATGACAATGATCAGACTATTGAGCTTTAAATTGAGACTGACTCAGGATTTAGAGAGTGTGTTGCTTCTGTGAGAGACAAAGAGAAACCTTAACCCCAACCCTGACCAAAAAACTAACCTTAACCCTAACCCAAACACACACTGTTGATATGAAGGAGAATAATCAGTCTGACTTTAAAAGAAAAAACTAATTCAATGACAGAATTTCAGAAACACTGACGTCCATATTCCCTCAGCAGACAACCAGAAAACCCTAAATGTTTTATTTTTACTCAATCAATTCATCAAACTGTTAAATTTATAGTTTTGTTGAGTTTTATCTTGACTTGATCATCAAAATGCTGTTTGAAAGCCAGCTCCACTCAGACGGTTTGCTACTCCGATGGAAAAGGGATTTTTAATTTTTTACATTAAACGTGGTGCTGTCGGCGCTCTCTGGTGGCTCACTCTGTGGAGTGTGGTACATGAAGCCAGGCTTGTGACTGCAGCAGTCTTGGTTCAGGCTTGGCCTTTTGCTGCATGTCTCTCTCAACAGTAACTTGCTAAAAAAAGCACCAGACAAAACAAAACTAGAGTGAAAGGTGTGCTCAGAGTGAAGCTCATGCAGGGATGCTCCTGACCTCACTGACCTGGGTTCCAACCTGACTCTTGGCCCTTTGCTAAAAACATTTATACAGCTAAGATCACGGGTTATGGCGCACGTTTATGTCGCGGTGCGCAGAGATGAGGCCAAGTACTGCACTGATGTTGCAAGATTGTTTTTCAGCCAAGAGATGCAAGGTGGAAGACAGAGAACCTCCATTTTCCCTGTAAGCAGTTACAAGTCATGTATCTAACCATCACAATTACTAATTGTAGCAAAGCTACAGTAAAAATCCTGCATATCTCATACAAACAAGTGAGGTCACATCATTACACTTGAGCACTTCTTAGGTGTTCAGGTGGCTCACCTTGCAGAACAGAGGCCTTGTAGGGCCTAATAGTGGAGGCCTGAGTTCAGTTCTTATTCATGGCACTTTTAAAGTGGTTTATATTCTATCTATATTCTATCGCAGTGACATTATAATTGGGGTGAAGCATATCCTGAGTTTTATTCTCCAACATTTAGAAAGCCTTGAACGACTTTGAATGCATATCTCATACCTCATCATATCATTTGATTTCTTGTCGCTTTCTGGTCCTATCATAATAAGGTAAAGCTCAAAAGCCAATAAATATATCTGAAAATATAAATGTAATGATATTTTCTCCTTGAAAAGTTTTGCTGAGGTTTTTCAATGCAATAAATCCACAGAAATCAAGGACATGACCTCTGTGTCCTTGGAGCTGAGAGCATTTCTTTTGTTTGGTGGGCTCAGTGGAACCATTAAAGACCCAGTGCACTGTGGGAAGCAAAAGATATCAGATTTTAATGTCAAGACAAACTGCTGTGTTTAATTATCACAAATAATTTCATTACGTTGTGACTAATGTTGTGCTTTAATTCTTAATCTGACTTTAACAATTACTTTGGAATAAAATGGAGTGAACTGAAAACTTTCCTTTGTTTTTGTGAACAGAAAAAGTCAAATTCAATCAACTGACCCGCCTGCGCAGTATGACTGACAGCTCCTCCCCTGGGGTGACGCACAGAAGAAGATTCACCGTCTTACCAAGAAAACAAATGAAGTGAAACAACTAATCCTGATTTCTTCAAACTCTCCTCAGTATTGACTTCTTATCACTGCCATCTGCATCTCACCCTCATTTTTTTTGCTGTTCCTTCTTCCTCCTGCAGCAACTTCTCCGAGCATCATTAAAGTTTCATCTCATCGATATTTGCACATTCCTGAATGTTTAACAAGGGAGTTGCAGATGTTTTGCTGCTGATATTGAACTGTATGTTCAGTTGAAATGCAAACACACAAACAGAAACACACACACACTCACACTCACATAGACAGACTGTAATTTAGTTGACTCTAATTCCAGGCTCTCAGTCTCTTTCGCGAACACAATGTACTTTCTTAAAGGGCGAGTGATGCTAATCATATGAGTGTGTGTATGTGTATGTGCATGTGTGTGTGTGTGTGTGAGTGTGTGTGTGCTGTAGATGAGCAGCAAACGATGCCCAATTCATCTTATTCAGACTGAAATGAGAAGTGAAACGAGGACACAACATGGCTGCTCTTTGCGTGTCTATCTATCTATCTATCTATCTATCTATCTATCTATCTATCTATCTATCTATCTATCTATCTATCTATCTATCTATCTATCTATCTATCTATCTATCTATCTATCTATCTATCTATCTTGGTCTGCCTGTTTGTATCAGTTCATTCTCTCTTGGAATAAAGGGTGGGTTCATGTTGGGCAACACACACACAGAGGTTGAAGCAGAGTTAGGCTGACAGCTTTGCAGCCGGGCTTGTGTACAAACAGCATCCCGGAGCACCAGTGGCCTCCAGAGCTGCGTTTCATTTTTAGATATTGTCATCATCATCGTTGTAGTCGTCTCTTCGCAGAGAAACAACATCTCCCACCAGCCCCTGTGATCAGGGCAAAAGCAGGAATACCTCACTATTCATGCATCTTCAGGTGAGCTTGTGGGTGACACTTAAGGGATTTGGCTCTTGTGCAGGAGGTTGCCAGCTCAGCGCACGACAGGACAGCACAGGGTTAATCTGGACACTTGTACTAACCGTGACTTGACCTTGTGACCCATGTGTTTCCACATTCTCCAGGTAAGATCTGGCCTGTGTCACGCTGAGCCAATTACAATGCTTTAAACTCAGTGACACGCTCCTGCTCTGAGAGCTTGTGTCAGGGAGCAGGTGATTGGTCAGCGGTGATGTAATGTACCTGATGAATGCATCCGGCTCCCCCCCCTCCTCCTCCTCCTCCTCCTCTTCCTCCTCATCGTCCAGGCAGCCGGCCAGGCAGCATGAGCTCATACGTCCTTGTGAAAAAAAAAGGGCAGGAGAAGGGAGGGGGCATCATTCATTCTTAAGTAGCCCTTTGACAAATGAAATGGAACTGAGCCACTTCAGAGAATAAGTGCAGGACTCCTTTAGACTGGATTTCATCTATTTATTGAATGCTCCCACCTAAAGCAGCAGCAGAATTAAAGATTTTATGGCTCCTTCAGCATCAGTGGAGTGGAAATGCAAATATAAAATGAAGCATTAAACAAAAATCTATCTAAAAAAATCTAAACACAAACTTACCAGTTGCACTTACCTGTGATTTAAGATCCTTATTTTGTGTCCGGGTGGCTCACCCTGTAGGCTGCAGGTCGTTAATATTGGCCCAACCATGGAGGCCTAGATTCAAATCCATCTTGTGGCACTTTTGCTGCACGTCATCCCCCCTCCTGTCCTGTCACAACAAAGGCCTTAAAAGCCCCAAAACATATCTTAAGGAGAAAAAAGATGCTGTGGTAGCTCACCTTGTTGAGTGCAGCACTTACAGACTGTCAGCCTCTTTTAGACTGGATTTTATCTATTTATCAAAGGCAGGATGGAGGATTAAAGCTCGTATGCCTCCTTGAACATCACTGGAGTGAAAATATGAAAAGACGATGAAGCATTAAAGAAATTGATGGATCCACAAAATCAAATTTACCTGTTGCACTCAGCTGTTATTGAGCATCTTTATTTTCTGAAGGTGGACAATGAGTACCCCTGGTGGCTCATCTTGTAGTGCATGGTGAAGCCTTAATTGCAGTGACCAGGGTTCAGCTCCACCTTGTGGCTTTTTGCTGCATATCGTCTTGCCTCCTTTCCTGTCACAATACAGACCTTAAAAAGATCCAAAAGGAAAAAAATAACTTGTAAAATCTGACTTACACTTTCTACATTTCTTTCACTGCCTAATTCGAGAAGATCCCTAAAGGGTTTATCATAAATAAGGTCTGGAGGCTGAATATTTAGCTTGATGAATTCTGGCTGAACTTAATTTTGCTCTGAAACTTTTAAGACATTCCTCTTCTTATTTAAACATTTATACAGCCTGTTGACCTTGATACTGAGGATCTATATCAACTGATGAATTTATGATATTTTCTCCCTCACTCTGATTAATGCAGCATTGCTCTCTTAGCTATAACACTGCCTTGAAACAATACTGGCAATGAATTCTTAATATTGATATAATTCAGTTTTCTTATCCACATGACAGCAGTACAATCTTCTGGTAAATACTGACATCTGTTGGCTGAATATTTGAGATGCACCAAAACACCAAGCACATTGGAAATGATTATTTATTTCAGCTCAGACACATTCACTGCAACAGCTGCTTTACATCAAATTAATTCTAATGTTGACAAAATGACACCTGGTTTACTCTGAGTTTTATAAATCCGTGTATTTGACATGGAATGGAAAAATCCTAAATGGAGAGGAGATGAAATGCTGCTATCTTGTGGTGAGAGAAAATATGACCAGCTTTGTTTTTCTGTTAGTCTACTAGCTTAATCGCCATAATTCAGAGCATATTGTTAATACACTTACGTCAGTATTTTTCCAATAACCAATAGGCTTCACAGACAGGACCAGAAGAACTAATTAACTCGAGGCCACGCCCCCATCTGTAACTGTCTCGACACAGGTGTTTTCCCCGCGTAATTAGCGAAATGTGGAAAAAGATATGAAATTATCGACATCTTATTGATATTAACTGATGAATTAACGAAGTGTGCTGTGGTTTAAAGCTTCAGAGAGCTGGTATCATCGGGATAACACGACCTGGACTCAGGTGAGTTGTGTATTTACTTATTCGAAACGAGCAGTTCGCTAGTTCTTAAGGTTAGCATTAGCTGAGGAAGTCGATTGTTTGTAAATACGGACACGTAACGCAAACACAGCACTCCCTTAATTCATTCATTTAATTTGTTTAAGTTGTATTCACTTTAAAATACTATTTATATGTATATTATATTCTGTAGCTACCTTAGATTTTTTTATTCTACTTTGAAATACCTTAATTTTCGCTTTGGACTTTGAATGCAGTGTAGTATGGTTGATTTCTACTCTGCGTAGTTAGCATTTTCTTTTGTATTTAGCAGCAGCATTAAGCAGCCATTTATACATGTTGTTTTTGTAGAGACAGTGAAGTTGAATCTTGAAACATGAATGTCACATCTCATGAGCCTGTTTTGTTTTGTTTGTAAAATGTGGCTCCATAAAATAAGTGGTGTTTGAGGCATTTATGAAGCAGAACAATGGAGTAATTGTACTTTAGTTTTCACCTTTGCAATCCAGATAGAGTCTTGTGTAAAACCTGAGTTCATATAATAACTTCTATTAAATGTTATTGATGTAAATAAGTTACTGTAATTATCTAATGTGACTCCTGCTCGATGTTCTACAATATTGTTTAGTTTGCAGTCACATTTTTCAGTAAACATATCTTGTGTAAAACCCATGTGATGGATGGGACATGGGAGAAATTGATTGAGTGTCTCATATGGAGGTTGAGTTGTTTTTTGAACCATCTTTTTCTCTTTGTGCAGTTGTGCTGTGATGAAAATGAGCTGTTGCAGCCTCACTCTGGTGCACAGACCATTTGTAACTCCGCAGAGGAACCACAAACAGGTAAAGTGTACATCTTATCCATCTTCTCTCTGATATCCGATAATGTGACTGATACAGTTTGAGTTTATTTAAAGGGGGGAAGCTGAGACTAAGTGAGATGTCAGATTTGAGCGGCACATTATACATGCAATAACAGTTTAAGGATACAATCCATCACTGCTGTCCTGTGTCACATCAGCTAGTGGAGGAAGAAAAAAAAAAGAAAGAAGCTGATCCGCTTCCCTGGGTCATCCTTTTTCAGCATATTAGACGACAAATAATTGGTCATTCATCAATAACAATAGATGAAAGCTGGAATGATTTATTGCCTTTATAACAAAAATTGGGCTGCCTCTGTGATGATGATGATGGAGCTCTATGGTCAGTCAAGCAGAGAGAAGACAGGGAACGTGGGGAGGTAGGGAAGGGGAGAGAGAGAGAGGGAGGGAAGATGGAGAATTAAAGAAGAGGAAGGAAAAATAAAGTTTAAGGCAGGGAGAAAAAATGACAGAGGGAGGAATTATGGAAGAGTGATTTTGTCCTTTCTTTCAAAGTAAAATATCTTCAGTACAAATATAAATATAAATCTGACTTGACAGCAGAGTTACACACAAAAAAGGTCACAGGACAGAGAGGAACCTATTTTAGAGACAGATGTGAACTATTTTTTACTATTTTGTTTGTCTTTGGCCTTCTTTGCTCTGTGAGTGACCTTTTTTTTTTTTTTTTTTTGGCCTTTTTTTT
>OMNW01021326.1:46706-78839 GCA_900303245.1 Selene dorsalis
TTGTAGAAAGGACGACGTGCAGCAAAGGCCCCTTAGTTGGATTCAAACCTGAGCTGCTATTACAAGCTTCTACTTCACAGACGAGCCAGCCAGGTGACCATCCAGTTTATTGAAAGTTCAAGAGGTCAGACTGATGGTGAATGTGAAGTATGCCCTCTGCTGAATCAGGAGGGAAACTACGGTACTTAACACAGTCTATTGAAAAACACAGATGCTGAATTTGAACACTTTATTGTTTATCTCACAGCTGAATGATTGTTTGAATAAGGAACAAAATGAAACACTGACACTTACAGATAATTTAGAAACCATTGACTAACCGGCATTTCTTTTTTTAATTGTGGAAGAAAGATGGAGAACCTGGAGGGTAACCCATGCAGGCACACAGAGAACACAGTAACTCCACACTGTACCACCGTGCCGTCTCTCAATCTCAACATGTAAGTCTAAAATGTTGTCTTAATTTTTTAGACAAGACTCTACAAAACTGGAATTTGTTATGAATTAGGGTCTTTTAATTTGAAATAAAGCACACTGTTGTTGACGTATTTTTTTTTATTTTTTATCACAGGACAGTATGAGAGACGGTGATGACAAACAGCAAAGGGACGGATTTGAGCCTGGACCGCTACGTTGAGGCCTTGCTCTAAAGTGTGTGCCACTGGAGTTCCTGCACATTGCTAATATGACACATCACTTTGTTTGTGCATATCAGTTTTAAATAGACAACTTTATTTTCTACCTTTATTTTGACAGGCTGGGTGAGAGGGAGTGGTTCAGGCTCGATCCACACCTGGGCTGCTGTGATCAGGATGAAGCCTTAAAAGGTAATGTACTCTTGTAGTTCAACCACCAGCAACTTGTTTTCACTTTTCCTGTAAACTAAAAAATGTCACCTCATAAATTGACTAGACAAGGTAGAAAAACAAATCTACAAATAACGTTTCTCCAGCAGCCGTAAGATTTGAACAGCGAGCTGCATCATATCTCTTCCACTTGCTTAGTTCCGGCTGCTCTGCCATTGACCACCTATCAAGCCATGATGGATCGCTCTAACCTGATAATCCTGCACAGTTGCAAGATGTGAACACACTGCAATCCTTTTATTGATCGCTTCAGTGAACCACAGATCCCTGCCTGATTACCACCTAGCTGTGATACTGACGGAGGCCTCTCCATCTTCTGCTATCAGAGCTGGTCCTGCGGGACTGCCTGGACAAGGGTGTGCGGGTTAAAGATGGGTGATAAACTGGAAATGTAAGGGTCTCAGTATTAACAGTCACTGGATAGCTTCATTTTGCTCATGTCAGTACAAGCTTGAGCTTCCATGGTGGTCAGCCACCTTACTGCTGCACCATCCACCATCATGTGTGTTTAATTCCTGTCATTGTGTATGCACAAAAACAAAAAAAGATTCATATATAGGACATGATACAGATACAATGCAGTTATCACCTGCCAAATGCTGGTAAATGTTTGGTTAATCTGTGGGACATATTTTTAATTAAAATACAATAATAATAATTTACTTTATGGCAGGTAAGTACACATTGATTTTAAGACTTTGAATATGCTCTAATTCACATTTTAATCTGCAGGATCTTTGGCTGCGCCCCTGCTGACGGACAAACTCCTGCTATGCCTGCTCCTGCCATGATCAACCATCTCAGCTACATGTAAGCTCTACATTAAACATAAACACTTTGCATATCAACTGAGAGGACCCTGAACACAAAACATTTTGACTTGAAGTGCAGTTAGACCAGGGAAACACTGTCAGGGAATACTGGTTAAATTTGACCCTTCCATTTCTTCCGTACAAAAGTTTATAAGAAACATTTGTTTTTGTCTTTTAATTTGTAACGCAATCAGTGGAAAGTAGAAGAGTTAAAGTGCCTCGGTTCGTCTGTCGTGGCACTTACTTCATTTGAGCTCAGCCCCTAGCCAGCTGGTGTGTCGCAGTTATCAGAAGTCATCATCTCTATTTATCTGGCTGGGGGCCGAGCTGGCAGGTCTTCAGTCACTGAACAAACTGGATCCATGGACGATGCCAAAGCATCGTCCCAATCGATAGATCCAGTTACAGTAAGAGGCTGTTTACCTCGTCATCGGGAGGAGTTGCGGCCAGTCGCTCTCTCTCGTTGCATTCTGTGGAAGCTGACATAAACCGGGAGCTCTGTGGCGCAGGCTCGTTGGATGTGTCGATAGGGCTCCAATTTTGAAGATGAATGATGGAGGATTGTTTTACAGCCATGGCAAGAGGCAGCTGGCAAATAGTGCAGTCTGGGAGAGTTTTCTTACTTCTGTCTTATACCGACCTTGAAGTTTTATTGTTATTTTTTTTACAGTAATAACCTTTTGAAATCTTCCTGGCTCTTAACAAACAAAACAATACGTGAATTAAAGCGAAAAAAATCCCTAACACAGCAACTAAAAACCCTTCCACCTTTCCTCTCTGCCCTTGCTCCATCACTCCTTCCCACCTCTGTCCTTGCCTCTCCTGCCCCGGTGTCATCTGGACTTCCTTGCAGATCACGGTCTCCTCGTCTTCTGCTTCTCTGACTTCTGTAATTCTGTTCACTCTCCCCTTCCTGAGTAATTGAAGTAATTTCCCACCTTGGCTATGATGAATGTGTCCCACGCTCCCGCCGTGCCCTTCTACTTTAGCCGGCCTAATTAAAGAAAACATTCCATGATTGCCTATTTTTCCTCGAGCGTGACAACCTATTATTCTCCCCAGCACCTGATTAGAGAGTTATTATGCTTAGATTTAGATTGATTTAACCGGGCAGTCTAATAAAAGACTACTTGGGGTTTGATTTAAAGTGGGGGAATAGCAGGTTTTGGAGCCAGTCATGGTGTGTAATTGTTATTACTGGTTCATGATATGAGCAGAGTGGCGGCGAGGGGAGTTCTTGAAATTGAATTAGAAAATTAGAAGGTCACTATGCGAACAACAGGTGACATTTTGGGACATTCTCGCCACGATAGAGCTGTCAGGAGGAGGGACGTTCAGGCACAGATTTGTCCGGAATGATAAATCGCATCCATCACGGGCTGCAGAAACTGACATATTTCTATCAAAGCAAGATTAATCTCTCCATCAACTGGAGCAACGCAGCTCATAATCATCTGGAGGAATTGTTTGCAAAACGGGTGAATTGACTGGTGTTTGTGTTGCGGTGCTCTGCCCTGCCTCGATAAAGTCAGATGAGGAGGATCCAGTCACATCACGCAGCTGCTCAAGTGATTTTAGAAATAATTACAGCTCTGCAAACGCTGACGTCTTTTAATTGTGGTGAATAAATTCCTTGGTGTGTGAGTTCAAATGTGGGTTGGTACTGAAACCTTTTCAGTGGTCAAAGTTTCTTCAGGTTTTTCAG
This sequence comes from Selene dorsalis, assembly GCA_900303245.1. Lineage (NCBI taxonomy): Eukaryota > Metazoa > Chordata > Actinopteri > Carangiformes > Carangidae > Selene > Selene dorsalis. Next base: position 50,090 of record OMNW01021326.1, read on the forward strand.
AATGTGTGAGGAGGTTGTGCTTGCAGTGGGTGGCTTGACATGTCAGAAAACAAACCGTAATAATATATATTATTTACATTTTATTTGACCAAGAGTGTGTTTGTGATGTAAATGTGAGATAAAGTAGATGTTCCTCCAAAGACACCATTGTTTTCACCAGTGCTTCACATTGCATCATAAAACAAATACCTCTTTAATTTTAACATAATAACAGTGCCATAGTGTCCCTCACTGATCATCAAAGGTCAGAGGTCAGGGTCAACTGTGCATCAGCAACTTTAAACAGTGGTTTAAAGCATAACTTTGCAGTAATGGCATGTTAACACACCACTGTCATGTCGAACATTAAATCTACTTCCATCCTGTAAATGCAAAAAGTGACATTTTAACACAGAGTATTTAATTGCATCCTACTTTGGCCAACATCTGTTTTGGGCACCCGAAGCTGAGCGATGGCTCGTTCGCTCCGTGGCCCAGCTCACATCTAGTTAGTATAACTGCACTTACTGACGCGGCTGAGCAGCATTTTGATAAATGGCACGATTAGAGGTAAAATGAACAATTTGACTCGGGCCACGCCGTGAAAGCACAGAGGCTTTCCACTCACTGTCAGAGGGGAGAATCAAGTCCATCTTTCACGTCTGAAATCCAGCAGTGTCACAGTGCACTCACTGCAAGTTGTCTTTGACAGGTATTCACTGTTGGGATTATTGGCAGTCACTTTTTCAATGTCACTGTGAGTAATGGCTACGTACTGTATCCCAGCTTATAACTGCATGCAAAGATTGATGCATGTGTGGTTGAAAAGACTGATGGCTTAACTCATAGATATTGTAGAGGAATGAATAGATTTAAGTAGATTAAAGAATATTATGTTTGAAATTGATTAATTGTTTGGGACTTGTGCAGTCAAACAAAGTAATGATTAGTTTTGGTGATGTCATATTAATTGACAACAGCTTAGGTTTTCATCTTTATCCCTCCAGCAAGACATTTCTCTCACAAGCTGAAGCACAATCCAAATAAATATCATGATGTTCAAGAGAATACTGCACACCATAATTTGCAAACATGTGCCAAATTATGTGTATGAAATAATCAAATTAATGTTTAATGTAGTGAACTGAGTTGCACTGTTATGCATGGCATCAGAGAGTGTGAATGAAGCTGATAATTTGGACAATGAAAGGTCCTAAAGTGATATCAGTGTGATAAATAGATGACATGCAGGTTTGAAATGTTGCCTCCTTTCCTTTCCTCATGTTTCCAAATGCTTCACAGTCTGTAGTTCTGTGCTGCAGTTACGCAGACAGACCTGGTCATATTACCCCAGAGTTTATTTGTTACATTGGTTATTAAAGCTGTCTGCCATCTGGCAACAGAATGAATGGGAAGAGGCGTCGGCCAGTAAATTGTGCTGAGATAGATCCTCTATTTGTCCAGTCAAGCAGCAAATATAGACCTGAAGTGGCTCAGCATGAGTGGAGTGAGATATGGAGGGAAGGACGGAGCGTGGTAGAGGGCGGGAAATGAGAGGAGAGGAAGTGGAAAAAGGGGGGGGAGGAAAAGGATAGCGGGAGAAGGGTGATGGAAGAGGGTGAGAAAAACACTTTGATATGCATTGGATAATACGCACAATATATCTTATTAATAATAATCTTAATGAGCATCTTTTAAATGATTTATAACGTCCCATCTGTGCTAATAATAGCATCATAAAAATGTTGTTATTTGATCTATTGCATATTGATCACCATACATTCATAAGCACTTAAGAAACTTGCACAAACATTAATTTAATGCAGCAACCTTTATATCTGGTAGCTGCAGAAAAGCTTAGTATCTCCTAATAAGTGAATCTGTTAATTTTAGGAGCTTATGAATGTCCAACAAGGTTTTTTTTAAAGGCCCTATTACTTATTATCTGATGCATATCACAAGGACCTTTAATATAAAGCTGTAGCAGGTGGATAATAAATGAATGCTGCTTCAGTGGGAGCAGTTTGTGAACTGGAAGTGTAGAAAGAAGGGAGCATATGGGGGAAAAGGAGGACTGTGGTAGAAAAGAAGAAAAATGCAGGCAGGGAAATTAAGGCAGAAGAGGAATGAAGAATAGCGAGAGAGAGATGAGAACAAATTAAATGGTCTAGAGAGTAATCGACATCGGAGTGAGAGAGAGAAAGAGAGAGAGAGAGAGAAAGAGAAATCATGTATGCATGATGTTTATTAAGTTGTGGATAAATGAGATGTTGCAGCAGCAGCAGGCCGGACAATAAAGCTAAACATTAGAAATAAAGAGATGATTTCTGTAAAGGATTAATAGCACTCTGAAGTCACTGATGATCACTCACTGAAGACTTCATTATTCCAATTAATGGGTCCCTCCGCTACTTGACCTGACCGTCAAAATTAGTGGCAAGGAACCTTTAAGTCAGATGGATGAACTGCCACAGCCTCACCGCCTAATTGGCAGGCACAATCAAGAGCGAATATGTATCAGAAGAAGAGAAGGCTGAATATATTAGGAGAAGAAGAAGAAGAAGAAGAAGAAGAAGAAGAAGAAAAAGAAAAATGAGGCTGTAAGCAAAATGGCAGCACCAACTGTCTGGGTGTCAGCGGTGGAAAAATGGTCACGGGAAGGAGGTACGGAAGAGCTGAATGATGAAGAAATCAAAGGGAATGTGTTCGAGGAATTGACCAGAATATTATAGATGCATATCTCACTCAGAGAGTGTCTGGTTCTGACTTTACTTCTTAACATATTGATTATAAAGATCATGTAAATTTGGATTTTGATTGACCAAACATCACAAGCAAGGAGCTCATGGCCAGAGTGCACGGTCGCATTAATTAAGTTTAATATTTTCTATCTTTAATTTGAGAATCTAGGCAACAGAACTGTATTTGTTAAAATAAAATGTTGCACAGTAAATTGATGAAACAACACCAAAGTAAACCCAGGCCTGAGCTGATCAGCAACATGAACTTTTGATCAGTTTGGATTGAAAATCCATTGAAATTGAAATCCTTATTACTTTTTTAGGAGATGTTTTGAGTGAAACTGGTCATAATTTGAATACACTGAATAATTGTCATAGATACTGGTGCGTGTGTGTAGTAATCAGTTCCACCACATACATACAGATGATGAGCTTCCTGAACGCCCGAGACATGCCTCACTCTTGGCTCATTTCGGCTGCAAAGATTATATATAAAAATACCACAAAACACACTTGTGCAGTGACAGTTCGATTCCTGCTCTGTCTGAAGTGATGTGTGGGTGCAGAGGCGATACGACCGGTGTGGGCGGTGCATTCAGGGCCCCTCGGGGGGGGCTCCACAGAGCAGAGATGAACAGGGCCCAGGTGAGCTGTGTCTGTTTCTCACCAACACAGACATAACCAATGGCCTTTTTGTGTCCTTCCATCGATTTTCTCTTTCAGGAGAGAGAAGTGAAGAGAGGGGATAAAAAAAATAGCAGCTCGCTCTCCCTCTCATGCATCAAGCAAGTCGGGCATAAAATAGTCCGTTTGGATGGGTGATCATGAACTGGCAGCAACAGGGAGGTTTACCAGAGCTAAATGGATGCCCAGACACCACTTTTTATCTGCCTCCCACCTCACGTTACAGCCGTAATTTATGGTAATAATATCCATTGAAACGGTGGCGGGAAAAGAAGCGGATGAGAAATGAGCGTCCTCGCAGCTTGTTTACATTGCCTATATGATTGTGGGAAACAGGAGTTTGAGCGCTCTAGGGGAGGGGAGGGGGAGGCCATATCTCCTCGGCCTGATTGGAAAAGGTGATTCATATGAGGTTTTTCACACTTTCACTGAGCTTTAGCTTTCATTAGAGCCATTGCTCATGTAAATTCAAATGCTCACAGGCCCTGTTTGCTTGTCCTCTCATTCTTCTCAGCATGGGTTGTCTTGTACCATGTTGTTACTGTTGCTTGCTCTATTTATATGCGCGTAGTGCACCGGCTTATTTGTGCATTTGTGAATAATTTCAAGGCCTTTGGGAATCTAGTTTTCTTTCTTAAAACTTTATATCTTGTGTTTAGTGCAAGTTGAGTTCATGTTTGTACACACGGTTGGGAATGATTAATATGATTAATATTTTCAAGACTCACAAAGAGGCTGTTAGGTGATAGAAAGTGCAAACTTCAGCCCACGCAACAACACAACAGTCACCTGAATGTGCACACCTCTCCTGCGTTTAACTATAAATACATTTTGACCGAGTGAAGTGTGACTGCTGCTCCTCTCTCTCTGCATATAAATACAGATATACACACTCTTACATTTGCTTTTTTCCCAGCAGTTTAGTGCAGAAAACACTTTATTGTGTGACTGCACCATTGCATCAGAATGAAAATTACTTAATGGTGCATCTTTTTTTTTGCATATTTATCAGCAGGACTTGTTGATGATATCTGTGCATGCCTGTATATAGGGTACTCCCCTGGCCTAAACTGTGACCCTAACACCAAAAGCATGTGAGAGTGTTGGAGAAGATTTGGCATATTGACTTACTCCCATCTCCATCTCGTCCTCCCCCCATCGTGGTCCTGCAGCTCGTGACAGCAGACAGAGAGCCAGTTAGGATCATTTACATCCTGGCCATCAGGAGTGTGGGATGGCTCATTAGCCTCTTGCATGTAGATAAAGCTCCAAATTGACAAGTGCAAAGTATGGGCTGCTTTTTCAATTTGGGAGAACAGTGGGAGGAGGAGCTGAAGTCCAGGAGATTGATAGTCTCACATCCTCTTGGCTCTACTTTTGAACTCCCAGAAGTCTGCGGGGCTTGGCCTGCTTGTTCTTGGCCGCCACCGCCTCCGCCGTCCACATGACTGCTTACGGACAGAGCGCTATGTGCTCTAAGTGTAACAGCTCCATTACCATGGTGATTAATGAGCTTGTCAAAAACTTAACTCCACACCATTGCCCCCCAGAATGCCTTCTTATATTTTTATTTTTATTTAACCCACACCCACTTTTTTTTAAAAAACCTTTTTCCAAAATGTTGCATCAAAGTAATTTATTATAATTATGCACACCGCCTTCTCCTGTGCTGTGTTCCCCAACACCCAGCTCCCCCACCCTGCTCTCCTTAAACCTTTTGGTTCAGATTAACGAAACAAAAAGTCTATTAATTAATGTTTTGTGGCTTTTAATTTCTGGCAAGGATACCGTCTTGATGCAGCTGCCTGTTGAGGCCCATCACTGTTGAAGCCGTGCCAGGGAAGTGCAGATGTAATTCTGTTATCTCTTGCTTAGTCGTTTACGCAAATTAATTTGAACAATTAGCCCTCTACCGGCCTTTCATGAATCATGCAAGAGGAGCTGCCAAAAAATTAATTCTCAAAGATTTCCATTTCAAAATGAGAGAGCTCCAATTTTTGGACGATAATATTACACCTGCTCTGGTTAGAAAAAAATTATAGGAAAATGAAAAGGACATATGGCCACTGTAGTCGTCAGTGGATGCAGTATGAAAAATATCTGAATTAGTTTAGTAACATCTGCTTTTAATAACAGAGAAGTTTATCTTCAGGTATTTTGCAGACCCTGAAGCAGATAAAACAGATATATAATAATTAGAGGAAACAATATGTCCTGCAGTTTCCATTATACTAATTTAAGCAGCTGATAATCTTAAAGGATTTTCATTAGTTGGGGTTTTAGTGGAGAGAGTTGACTGTCCCACAGTGTCCCACAATCACATGCTTCCATCCTAAAACACAGAAACGCTCTAGTGTTCCTCTGTGCACTGTAGATCTCCACAAAAACGAGCTGTGATCACGTAAAAAAGCCAAATAAAAAGTAACGCCAGACATTAGGGTTGTGTAAGAATGTCTGACTTTCCCTCATCTTCTGTGCATGCTCTATTTAAATCGTCGAGCACAACAAGGTCGTCATAAATGTTCAACTCCCCTGTGAGTTTGCAGCTTTGTTGGCCAAATCCACTTCAACATGCTGTAGCTGCAGAACAAAGAAGAGACAGTGAAATCTGTTAGTGTAGTGTGGTGTGGGCAGAGGAGAGAGGAGCTCACCTCAGCTGTAAACTCTGGTTGACGAGACCAGAGCCCCAAAACAGACTTTTTATTTGCTTGCTGCTCTGCAAGAATTCATATTATGTCTAAACGAATTGAAATACTTTGTGCATCTTAAAAATCTGAATTCCTGCAAGCAGATTACAAAACAGGTGAGTTTTATGTCTCACTGCTCATGTTTTCTGGTGTATGTTTTCTTCTGTAACTGTGAGATCACTTCAGAGCACTGATGTCAAAAGCTGTTCAGAAAAATATTGAAGATGTGCTTTTGTTTTGAGGAAATAGATGCTTTGCCTGTGAGGGCCAGCAGGGGGCGGTTTCCCCCTACATCTGAGCTGCAGGCTCCTTTGCACTCAGGTCTTGTCCTGCAGTAGGAACAGGTCTATCTCGGACATGCAGTGTGTGTGTGTGTGTGTGTGTCAGTCAGTCAGTCATTAATGGCTGCCTTTCAAGCTGTCAGCCGTAAGGAGTTGATTGCAAACGGAAATTTAAGTTTGAAATGTAACTGAATAGGCAGATTCTTACTTTCAGTAAAGGAGGGAGGACAGAAGGTTGGGCAAGATGACACCCACACATCCTCCCTCTTGTCGTCTTTAAACAGAAGACTAACCACGTGTATTTTTTTCTTTTTAAAGAGGCCATTAAGCAACAATAAGTGGAATCCATACGATCTGCTCAATAATGACGTATAATTTTGTGACAGTTATGTGTTCTTACGCAAATGTATGGGGCAAGGTTTCTCCCCTGTAAGTGCCCGCTAACTCAATTGTGCTTGTGTTTTTCTTCAGCTCCGTGTTTAATGTCCATTAAGACTAAAGACACGGTGACTGAGGAATGTAATGGTGTCCTGTAACACTGCACAAGCCTCTATTTTCTTTTTCTTTCAGATTTTTAAAAGGATCATTTACTGGAAAAACCTTGACTTGTTAATTGTATCATCAATTACACAACATCCGCTTAACTTTTTTGGGGGGTTATTCAATTAATAATTAAGTGAAATTTTCTTACAAAAAGGCAGGGTAATTGTTTAGGTAGGATGGATAACTCCAGTAAAAGGCCTTTTTCAGTGCCCAAAGAAGTGACCTGCATCCCACACAGTTTAATAATATAACCTTTAAATTTAATTTCTTTAAGGCACAAACTTGATGCTAATAAATTCCAGTGACTTAAATGTGATCAGGTTCATCGCAGACTGTCACACAAAATAGTTAGAATTCACTGCTGTTTTCCAGAGTTTGGTCTGTTGAAACCAGATTTCTATCAGAGTCTCTGCAGTGATTTAGATGTCAAACCGCTCCAAAAAAAGTTTTCAATTTAGTGTTCGTCTGCATCACAAGAATAGAGTTTCTGGCCTTGGATCCTTATCATCAAATTGTTTGAATGGCGAAAAAGCCCAATTTTAGCAAAGCAATTTGTTTCTAAGACTGTCTAACAAGTGCTCTAAGTCAGAGGTGAGTAGAAAGTTTTAATGGCAACCTGGAGTCGTTCAGTGACAGTTCAATTTTTCCATCAAATTTGGATTCTCAAAAAACCTGAAGCTGCTTCTCTCCCCCAGTTCCATTAAAGCAGTCGCCATTCAGTGGCACAAGTAGAAGAAGGAGTCTGTTCTCTTGATGATAACACAAACGCAGTTAACTCAGTGTAATGTTTGTCATTTGGAGACTATTTCATGTCGCTTGGGGCACTAGTAAAGGCCAGGAAAGTCATAGATGGGAAAGTCATTCAAGTGGACAGATGTTTACTTATAAAACAGCTGCGATAATGTGTGAGTTTACTGTCATCGCTGGGTGTAAACCTTGCAATTAATTTACTCTTTGTTGCATTATTTCATGTTGTAAATGTGAGGATTAGATGTAAATGTGTAAATGTATGGACTGTGAAAGGAGGAGTGATAAAATCCTTTTTAAAACCAACTGCACAATCTGAGAATTTAATGAAGGCTGAAGACTCACAAGATTTTCAGCGTATCATGAATACAGTTTTCTTTTTTTCCACTATTGGTGGTCCCTATGGGAATAAAACCCGTAACCCAGACACTGTTAGAGTGCTCTCCTCTGTTCAGAAAGCTCCAAGGGGGATTCAACCACTGAACTTAGACTAATAAAGTGGAGCTGATATCAAACTTTTATTTATCATCAGATATGATCAGTCTCGTTGGCCTCTGACCTCTGAAATCCTGATGGGATGTTAATTCAAGTGTAAAATATTATATATATGACTCGGCTTTATTAAATGACAAGTGCAACATTTGGAGCTATTTGGGAATAATTGGGAGATGTTTTTCATTGAGTCTCAACTAAAATGCAACTCACAAACACTGATGACAAGAAATCAAATACATACAAATGGTATGAAGTATATTTATTAAAAAAGCAGGTCTAGCAGCCAGAGATAAAGATGCTGCAGCTCAGCAGCTGACATGAGTTCAGGTAGAGCGGCCGTTACCGCATCATCATCTAATCATTAACAAACACAACACGGCTCAGGCCGTTCTCATTGACTGTAATCACCTTAATGCAAAAAGCTGATGAAGTTGCCAAGGCGCCGAGTGCTCTGTCTCAGACCTTTTCTCTTTGTGTGTGTGTGTGTGTGTTCTGTAATGGCGCTGTCATAACCGCTCTGCTCCGTCTGGGCCTAAGTGAATCTGAGGCGCCATCTTTTAAACGAGGCTAACAAATGAACACGTTTTCCCCCCATCAAACGGCTCCTGACAGTGATGCATGGGCTTCCAGATCAGCTCTGAAAAACTGATGGATCTGCGACGGTACAAGCGCTTAGATAAACTAATGCATGTAATTATGTTTTCCATTCCCACTCCATTGCGAGGCATCTTATTACAATATCATTAGTTGATATGGTCGACAAAAAAAAAGAAAATAAAAGATATAGTTTGCAAATTTCTTTCTTTGTTTTGCTTTCTTTTCTCTTTCTGTGTTGTTGTTTTGCTGCGTGGGGTAATTACTGGTGGTTGATTTCTTTGACTGGGATAAAAGCGAATTCAATTTGTTTGCTTTTTGAGCAAGACATTATCAGGCATCTCTGTGTAAGTGTTAGTAATTGTTGGGAGTCTTACTCACCACTGCTGTGGATAAGGAGACCATCTAGATGGTTAGCGATGCCCTGTGAACCACATACCAGAGATAGATTTGCCTCGTATGTGCCTGATTTTTATCCCAGTTCTCATTTGACCCAAGTCACATCATCCAAATATAACCAGAAACACAATGGACCCGAGTTTAAAGCCTTTATTTTATGAACCATGTCTGTGTCAAAGGTGAGAGTTTAATGTATTATATGGCGCTCTGTGCTCTCGTTAGCTGATTCTGGGTGATCGTGACCATCACGGATTGTTAATGCATTGTTTGGCTCGGCCGTGTCGCTGTTGGGAGACTGCACTGGTGCACGATACACGTGTCACTGATACGGTTGAATTTCAATTTCAAGTCAAAATATTTGATTAATTGTCCGTCAGGTAATGAATTAATCTTTTCAGCTGCAGACGAGAGATATGTGCAAAGGTTGTCGCGGTTTCTAGAGACAGATCTGACCTGCAGCTCAAGATGAGTTTGACCCACCTCTTCGATGTCCAGGTCTTTTATTTTGAAGATTAATTTAAGCATGTCCAGTGTTGTTTTGCGTGTCTGACCCATAAAGACTTGAAAACCTATTAGTGATTGACAATTATTCTCAGAAATAATACTTATAAATAAATGAACTGGTTCAAGTTCAGATCCTGACACTGCACACTTGATGTCTCATGCTGCTTGTATGTGAGTAACACATGCACACGAGTGAACCACGTTTTTATCTCATGCACTCAGGGCTGTGTAATGTTCTTTCAGTCCATCACAGTCCATGCTGCAGCTGTAGCAAGATTCTGCATACATATGTGTATGTGTGTGTGGTACTCAGAAGTGTGTTTATGCATGCATATTGCACCTCTCACTCGCTGTCTCGCTCTAATAAATACTCTCTCTCCATGTTGGAGTGGGCTGTGCAACAGCTGCGAGGTGTGTACGAGTGCTGGGACTATTTTTGCTTCCACGTACATGTGACTTGTTAGTGTGTACTTGTTAGGCCTGGACTGTGTCTGTCTGTATGTTTAAAGATGCATATTGCTACTCACACAGTGTGTAATGTTCTTGCTCCATGCTGAAGCAAAGCAGTGTGCGAGTGTGTTTATACTGTATGTGCGCCCTGCTCCCTCGCTTGCTCTGTCTGGGAGTGTGTGATGTTGTGGAGGAGCGAGGGCTCATGTTGGGAGCAGCAGTAGAGCTCATTAGGGGGGTACCAGGGGAACACGGCCGCTGCAGCCCCCATCTCCCAGTGCTCCTTTCCGGCCGCCGCACCGCCTGGCTGGGCCCTTAGCTGCAGCCCTTCATCTACACACATCACACTGAGGGCTTCTGCACAGCACAGCAGCAATATGCTGTCATATGCTGGGTGACGGCCACTTCACAGCAGTGTCACGCTTTTATTTTGTTGGCTGATTCTGCCTCATTTCAGAGGAAAAATGTTATTTTGGACAATTTCTAATGCAGTGGAGCAAGGTGATTTTAAAACTGAAGCAGTATGGAAATCAATCTATTAATATGGCAATTAGTTTTTGATTAATAATTGATTTGTTTTGCCAAAAGAAAATTCCAGTCACAGTTTCCCAGAGCTCAAGATTACTTCATGATATGGTTCGTTATATACCGACAACTGTCCAAAAGCCTAAAAAGGTGTATTTACTATTATACAGAACAGACAAAAAAGAAGCTTGAATCAAATTATATTCAGAGTTTTTATATGGCAAATGATTGATACTTATTAATTGGCATGGGCATAGCTTAAAGAGGAAGTAGGACTAAGTGTGTGGATATTGGGTGTAGGCAAAAAAAAAAAATACTATTAAATTATTTAAGATTTTAACTTTTATCTAATGTCATCGTCATCCAGGCCAGAATAATGTGTCCACTTTCTAGTGCTGCAGAAAAAGCAGCCTCTCAATATCTCAATAGAAAAGTCGAGCGTTTTATTTAATTTCTTTAACTTTATGCTGAAATTTTTATCTTTTAGTAATTGTTGAAGAAAAAGGGTGTGTGTGTGTGTGTATATGTGTGGAAATTAGGTCACCACAGCAAAGAAAAAAAGAATCAACATCACAACACATTTACATGATAATATTTTGGAGGAGTAATGCAGCACACCATGAAATCAGAAAAATAATATCACTGTATCATAAGTCCATCTCGCCATCATTTCCTTGCCTGCAGATTGTCATTGTCATTTTGTGTGACACCATTTGTGATGCGACACCATTGGCTCAGACACGTGTGATGAAACCAAGCTGCGTTTGGATATTCATGAGCTCGACATAGATGTAAACTGGAGCTGGTTGTAGTTGGAGTTCTTCCTCCTATTTGTGGACAGAGGATGAAACCGAGCTCAGTGTAAAAATATATTAGTGGTTGGTTTTATAATATTTATAAAAATATAAAATATATTTATAAAAATCTCACATAAACTCATCAAGTGTTTTGAATCAACTCCATTTTTATGAAGTAACCTTACAGTGAAACTCATTCTGTCTTATTCTGCTCAGAGTATTTTGTGCTTGAAAAATCTAAATACTTTAGAATCTGACCTTCACCAACCTCCTGAGCTACGATTGAAAAATCCTGTCACAAAATAACAATAATAAAAACAACAGTGCGGCGTCAGAGCTGAACTGGAAGCTCTGCCTCTCTCTGGTTGACAAATGAGACTTTCATTGGACAATTATCGTTTTCGGGATCGCAAACGTGCGAACAGAATTTGTCACTGTCACTTTGTGCGTTTAAGGGCATATTAATCAAGTGATTAATTGCCAGATATTACCCACTGAACACGGCCTGTGTTCCCATTCAAGTGCTACTTTGCCTTTGAGCTTGATTGGTTAATGATTACGTTTTGGGTTTTGTTTGCAGGAGGCTGAACAGATTTGTTCATTGTTTCACTGGCAGGTCTGAGGGCGTCTCTGTGTGCATTTTTGACAGTTTATGATTTTAAGATGAACACTGGGGGATATTTTCATTTCCTGGTCTGAAAACAAAGAGTGGCATCATCTCGGTAGATCAACAATTTGGATGCAGTTTTATCTTGTGTTTTATAGTTGGGAATCAATTAATGTCTCCTCTGAATTATGACACTGAAATGTCCCTTTAAGACGAATTTTTGTAACTTCACATCAAAGCCTGAGCATCACAGGGTTTTAACTTTTAGCTACAAGTGATAGAAATCTGTATGTTGTCCTGGTCATCTCACTGTGCAGTGAAACAGTCAGTCACAGCCTCTAATGCTTGAGGGCTTCATCTTTCTGAGGCATTATTTGTACACCTTTAAAAATAGCTCTTTAACATTGGCATTTATCTTAAATTACATATTTAAAATTGGATAGAGTCAAATAGATTTTGATTTTCTGCAGACTCTTTCGCCGTTCAGCCAGTAAAGGGGCATGGTGATGCAAACAAATATAACACAAAATAAAGGACTAAAATAAATGACTGGTCTCAGTGATAAATGATTAATGACAGGCATGAAAAATTGACACTTTGCTTATTATTTTTAGACACTGCAAAGCAACACCACTGAATATTTTTCAGAATAGAAATCTACCACAGGAGCTCAGACTCCTTCACTCAGATGTATCAGAGCATATTAAATAAATATACAGCTTGTTTCAAATGATACATAGTTTAAGGTCATCCTGATCCTCCCTGTTATATCTCTGTCTTGTTTTATGAAATAATGTTTAGTGATAAAAATGAAATCAGTCACATTAACCTGTAGACGTGGAATGTGCAGTTTCAGGTTGAACCGGTGGATTTTGGAAATGTCGTCAGTGCCTTAATTATACACTAGAGGGAGCTAAGCTAATGTAAGATGTGAGCATTTGCAGCAGGGCCCCCCTGAACACATGCACACGCACTCTCTCTCTCCCTCTTTCACACATACGTCAACACACTCGCTTTGTTTTTTTCTGCTCCAGTTCAAAAAACAATTCTAATTGGGCCTTTTTGCTCTCGTCCAACTCTGCGAAAGACACGTACGACTTCTCTCAACCTCCACTCTTAGATGCACAATTTAGTTTTGACAAATGTGATGTTTCAGTTAAATTGTTAATGGTGCTACAGGACTGTGCGAGCCAGACATCAAAGGGCATACATTAATACATACCGCTCATGTTATTTCTTGTTCTGTTTAGTCTCCCGGGGAGAGAAGTGCTCTGTGTGAGGGTCTAAGAGATCCTCCTGTTTTATTTTTTTTTCTTCTCCTTGCCGTTAATAAAACGTGATGTTTCTTTTCCTAAAGGTAAAGCACCTCAGCACGCAAATGAGGAGTTGAATAAAAAAAGAGGGATCTGAAAACGAGGGGGCCGAGCCAGATGATCCGCCAACGTTAAGAGGCGTGCTTTGAAGTAAATTCCATCAAAGGAAAAACAATAAGTGAAGCGGTGTGTGTGTGTGTGTGCGGAAAACCGGTGTTAAATACCTAGTGTTGTTCAGAAATGCTTAAAATCTCAATTGGCTCTGTTAACTGGCATCTGGAGAACAATGAGTTGAATCTGTTAGGGGTTTACAAAAGGCTTTTAGCGTTTCCGTCTCCTTCCATATGCTGTAGCATGATTGCTTTGCATCTTCATATTAGGCTGCACACCTTGTTTCCCCCTGCCGCGGCTGGATAACAAATGCTGTGAGAAAAAATGTGTTTGAGTATGGTTTCTGATGTTTGAACAGTGCAAGGCGCGCTTGATTTACAGTGGGGCTGGCAGCTTCAAGAGAGGACTCACCACTTATGAGAATGGAATTAAGTGCTTCTCACATGTACTATCTAGACAAATTCCTGCATATTTATTGTAATTCAGTTACAAATAGAGACACAAAAGGTACTAATGGTTCTTAAAATACTGTGAGTCCTGAAGGCCTGCATGCATCTACATTTTATGATGCATAACAGTGTCTTTGCAGATATGGATGGCAGGGCAAATCCATGTGTGGCAGGTGTAAAATGACACGCAAACCTTTCGCTTTGCTGCTGACAAACCGACTTTAAGGTTAAACATCTCAGTGAGAAAACACGGGTTCTTCTGGTGCAATCTATTTGCATGAATCCAGTCATCAGCAGCGTGAAGGGAGAAGCTTGCTGCCTCTTGTTTAGCAGATGTGTGGAGGAGCTGAAGACATGTTCATTTCTGACATTTTCCCCAACCTGCTGTGACACAAATAGACTTGCTGTCACATGATGTATAGTCAACGATACATCAGGGACCAGGGAAAACCAGGGAAAATGGCTGTCAACTGAGAGGAGCAGCAGGCTTTTATAAGGCTGTGTGAGAAATTTATAGGTGTGTTATATTATGTGGCAACAAAACTCTTTTTAAACTCAGATCAACATTTGTAGTTTAGTTTAGTTTAGGTTTCCCAAGATGGTCGTTTATTACCAAAATAATCCTTTAAATGAAAATAAAGTATCTATTTTTAGCTTCAGTGAATGTAGAGTATCACATGAAATTATTATTATATATAAACCCTGAACCCCCGTGTGCCTAAGGTTCCAGATAATTTGCCCAGTGTCGCTTAGATAACTCATGTTTGAGGTAAAAAGGCCCGTCCTTGTCTGTCTCATCCTCGTCTTCTCAGGTCAGCAACAACCTCGAGGCTATATCACCTCCTCCGCATGCCGTTGCGCTCACAAACATCTCGCCAACAAGCCCGCCAACTGTCTTAAGTGTGTCTTAACCAGGTGAGACACGGACTACCTCCCCTCGCAACCTCTACATCCTCTTCGTGACAGGAGAAGGGCTTTGTGCGCTCGCGTCGATCGTGTTTGGCATTTTGGCTGTGAAGTCTCGGACCTCACTGCGGCGCCACGGGCCGTTACCCGTCACGTCTGAGACACTGTCGACAGTGATGGGAGCGGGAAGGGGCCAGGTAGAGGTGGACCTGTCAGCGCTGATTTGTCAGGCCTTCACTCATCGCCTCTCGGGCGCCAACAGAGGTATAGCTGCAGTTTGGTTGAAGTCTGCACTTAGTCATACACCCATCGACGGTCATTTGTCTTCTCTGTGCTGTCTAAACAAGAGATAGTGTCGTGAAGAGTTAATTTATTGCTGTCTGGGTGGATCACCTTCAGAAGAAAAACAGCATAGGGTGGTTTAGTGGAGCAGTAGCACCACAGAGAGTGTAGGAGGCTCAGTGGCACTTGATATCTTTATTAATATCATGTGCATCCTCATAAAGACGTTGCCTTTGGTGTGCATTGTTACTTTTCCCTGCACCATGTTTTCAACGTGGCGGAAATGCAGCTCATAAATAACAAGTAGAATAATAAAAACTTCCTGAACAACTTCCATGGAAGCATTTGGCTAGTGCTCTCCTACAACTACTGTAATTCTGCCAAGACTTACTCATCAGTAGCTCATATCCATTACAAACCCACCCAGCATTGTGTGAACGCAAAGCTGCGTTCGCCAGCTACGCATGTCGGTTAACCCTCACGTCTCTGAAAGTGAAATCTTGCAGAGTTAGATCAGCAAACTGCTCACAGCGTGGTCACCTCCACCAGCACAGCAGCTGCGTGATGCTTCGTACCAGTGGAAGGCACACAGAGGAGGGAGAGGGAGAAAAATGAGTGGAGGTGACACTTATTGCTGTTCAATTGTGATTTGTGTCTGTGTTTGACTTGAGAAAATAATTTTGGCAAATGGGGTGAATGTGCAGACTCTCGTGGGAAAAAGGGATGCTCCTCCTCCTCTTCCTCCTCCTCCTCCTCCTTCTCAACTGCTGCTGCAGCACTTTGTGATATTTATCTGGACGGAGCAAAATCTTTGTGATCAAGATCTTCAAGTGAGGTCGTTGGACGGGTTCAGGAACTTAAAACTGGTGCAAATAAAAACAAACCAACAAAAACAGTTTAACGTCTGACACACTGTAGAAAACAAATGTTGGAGCAGACATGCATCTGCATTTTTTCCCCGTGTTGTGGTTTGTTGAAACTACTCTGGGATCTGCGCTGTAACCTTTTTTAGCCATTCAGCCATTCCCCTCCCACTCCTGTCTCTTGATTTCCCCAAAGTGCTGTGTTTTATGTGTGCTTTTCTTTGGAATCGGGGAGCTGGCAGGGTCGAGAGGAGCAGAGACGACCGTCCGAGACGTGGGAGAATGAAATGAGGTGGCTGTTTATTCTCCCCGCCAAAGCCACATACCTTTTTAGAGTGGCTTTGGAGCGCGGCCTAAAACAACACCAGAGGCCATGTACACAAATTACACTTCTCACACTGAGATGAAGGCTCGATGGCACGATGGGAGGACAGAAGAGTCTGGTTCCCAGCAAAAAATAATGGCCGGTCAGATATATATATATAATACATGGCCATAAGATCCATAACTGCGCCAGACGATTATGAAACAAATGTGGCGATTTTTTTTATTTATTTCTTCTTCTTTAATCTACTTTTTTCACTATCTTCGGGCAGGGTTCATGTGGAGGCCGCACAAGATTATACAGCATCAAGTTAAGAGCTCATGTTTCATCTTACAGAGGAAACGAATGGTGACTATGATAGATTACAGCGAGCAAGAATTGTCCTAATTGAAATGAATATCATAATTTTTCTCTCATGGTATTTTTCTTGCCTGCCCTCAAAACCAGATAAATAAGAGCAGACCTGATTGTGTTCACACTGTATTAATAACACGGGTATTAGTAATAAATGCCAAACCAGTTTTGTGGTTTTGAGATCTTTGGGGAAAAATAACAGCCAGCATGAAATAACAGGGCTAGTAGGTCCAACAGCAATATTTAACTTCGAGTAACATTTAAATCTTTTAACACATATTATGCATGTGTTTCTATCATTTGATCTTAACTTGATTTGAAGTTGTCTGTAGTTGTACCTTCCTTGTAACGTGGATATAAATCTTCTCTCTGTCATGAATATTCAGCTCGTACCACACAGCTCGCGGCCTTTGTGTTTGGGAACTTCCTCATAAATGTCTTCCTTTGTTTGCTTATGTCAAGGAAATGCACCGACGTCCTGTAGTGTTTACCTACCCCGAGCTGTGTACGGGGCTGTCCTTTTTCTTCTCTAACCCTTCCTTATTAATTTGTGTCAGGCTTATTTATTATTAGGCTTGTCTAAGCACTTTATCTCTGCTGTGAGAACTGCTGTACCAATAAAAATGTATTATTATTGTGATTATTCTTGTTTACTTTGCGCTTAAGTAACCTCAGGAAAAGTGACAATTCCTGGAGTGTTAACCCGCATTAATCTGCTTCACTCTGCCGTGTGAGCTCTGATGCTGCAGCCTCCTGCCCCCCCCTCGTCCCCCCATGTGACTCAGTGCCTGGACCCGTCCCGGGGCTGATGGGGGCAGGAAGGGGTCAGTGTGAAGCAGGAAATGGGGGTTCCTAGGCGCCAAGCTGATGATGACCAGCGGCCTGGAAAGTGTACGCCCATCCATCATGACAGTCCCTATCTTCCAAAGCCGAGGCAAACGGGGCTCGGCGTTTGAATCGATGTCCACAGTGTGTGAGCGCAGTAGTGTAGTTTGTGTTGGGGTGTTGTGAAGTCAACGTTGCTGATTGCTATAATTACAGCCTTTGCTATTCCAGTTCAGAGAGAGATGGGAAGAGAGTCCTTTTGCTGGTTGGTAATTGTGTGTGAAAAGGTGGAAAAGCAGGGTGGGTGATATCATCCTGCCACGGAGAGATGAGACTCAATATTCCCGAGTGTAAGAGTGTCTACATGTGTGCATATGTGTGTGTGTGTGTGTCTAGTCTCAGTATTGTTTGGCAGTCAAACATTACATTAGTGGTGCTGCAGGCTTTGACACACCCCAGCTGTACTCCGTGTGAGAACGCAGGTTTGTGACTATTTTGGATTTTCCATCCAGTCTGTGGTTCACTGAGACGTAATCACAAACCCATAGCAGAGCCCCGGTTATTTATTCTTTCACCGATAAATACACACAATCAAACACACACACGTACAAGTGCAGGGGATCTCAAAGTTTTACAAAGAAGGGGAAACACGCAGCTACAAGAACAACAAGGAAGAGAAATGAAAAATAAAATAAAAAACCCATGCACAACTGCCCATGGGCCATGCAGAGGCGGCCTCAGCTGCTGGCTGGTCGAGCAGCCTGGATGCTCTCTGCGGCTATGCAGATGTGGGAACCCTGGAGCTACATTAACGCACCTCATAACCCCCCCCCACTCCACCGTGGTGCACCTCCCATCTTGCTCTGCCACACATACTCGTTTCAAAACAGGAACAAGAGAGCTCCAATGTGCATCTTATAATTTTTGATTGTAGCATCTTTTGTACAGCACCGGACACTTGTTTAAGCATCTCAAATTTTTCATAGCTTCTTATAAGAAGCTTTTACTTTGATCCCTTGCTTCACCTTGAGGACCTTGATCTCTTCGGTTGATTAATCTGCCAATCATTTTTTGTCCAAAAAGGCAAAGATTTTCAGTTTAATAGGCCAAATCCTCACTTCCGAGCAGCTGAAGCCAGTGATTGTTTCACTTGAATGTAAGTGAAACAATTCATTTATGTTGATCAGCTAATCGATTAATCCTGGAAAGCCCTGGTGCTCATTTGCACGTATGCATGTTTATTTTGATATTTTAAAGCATCCATATTTGTTGTACATGAATATTGCTAATTATTAGCTCTTGTCTTTTGTGTGCATGCAGGCAGAGAAATATGTTTGTGTCTTTGTAAAGCAAATGAAGGGAACTCAGAGTACAGAAAAAAAAGAAAATGTCTGCCCAAGTGGGGCGTGAGGCAGAGGAAAAGCACCAGGGCGGGCAAACAGCCATGAAATCCCTGATGCTTCCTGCCAGTGTGGAGATAGGCCCCGCCAACTGCCCAAATCCAGAGCAAGTCCTCATTCCTCCAAAGCGGGGAGCACCGCTAAAGCCTCTCCCAATGTCAAGTGGCATTTATTAAATACACGGAGAGGAGAATGTTTTCATGTGAGTGTCCCCGGTGATCTGTGTGGTCCAAGCAGGAGTGCCAAACCCGGAGCTGCTGTCTTTCTCCTCCCGTCTTAGTCGCTTCTTCTTCTTCTCCCCGCTTTTGACGCCAGTCCAGATTTCCAGTAATCCCTTGCAGCCCTGCCTGAGTCTCAGGTACACCTTGCGAGCAAACAAAACCGTCTGATAACGCATGTGGCTGACAGCATTGATAAATAAGCCATTAGAAGACACAATACCTCTGGGAGATCCATTGAACTCCTCCAATGAGATGTTTCATGCCACACTCCGAGGACTTGATAGGATTTTGGTGCAAATCACATTTTGTTATTTCTCTCTCCTCTTTTGTGTGCCGTAGTGTTTCGGCGACGGGGGGCTGGGTGGGGTGGAGTAGGGTGGCATCTTACACACCCGCCCAGTGGAATCATGGGTGGTAAATCTGTCCGGCTGCAGTCTAAAAATGAGTGCAGGGGCTGCCCCAGGGGCCCCAGATTAGCTCTATTTTTTTACATGTCGGGGACCATGCGGTTAGTGTGATGGTCCTGGGAAGTCACCGGATCTTATTTTGTGTTTGTGCCGCAATCTACCAGTGCAGATGATCGTGACTACAGACCCCAAGTCAGCCGCTTATTGTTTGTTTTGGATACAGCTGTCCAGCAATCCCAAGAACATGGGAGTTCATATCCAAGGATAATCTGTTTTTTTTTTTTTTTTGCATTTGCCAAAGTTTAATGCCTCGTCTCGGGTGTATCTGAGCTTTTGGTCAAAGAATAGAAATGGTGAAAAAGGGAGGGAGGGTTGCAGAAAGAGAGGAGAAAGAGCGAGCTTAGGAATACAGCACCCCCTCTAATCCTTGGGTGACCACTGACGAGGCCCAGATGAGCGCTTACATTAAGGCGCCTGGAATAGTTTTCAAAACTACCGGGGCCGACCTTTTGTCTTTTCAATGCGCCGCAGCACATTAAGCAGAGAGCTGGAGACGAGGCGGGGCGACATGAGAAGCTACATTTATCAGTTCACAGTTTCAGAGGATATTGCAAATCAATTTATTAGATTATGAGGCCTGCTTTGAGCTCTGCTTTTTCTCCCCCCCCCATCCTCTGCCTTCAAACGTAATATTTTAAAGGAAACTCTATTTGCAGATTATAGAGCACTTTATCGCAGAACAAGGAAGTATAAATTCTGGCCCAGACATCCTAAATCCTATTTTCTCTCTCTTTCCCTTACAGTTATGTGTCTTCATCTTCTCAAGGACATTGACATAATGGAGTTTGTTATGCTTTCTTCTGTATTGTCCAATTTAACCTTTACAGATGTGGATTCCTGTAAAAACACAAAACAAAGCAGCAGAACAAATGTCGACATCCGTAACAGGAAAAAGACAAACTTCTGCAACTTTCCGGACAGTTCATCCTACCAACTCTCACTGTATACATACAATCGTTTTAAACAAGCTGCTGAGAAATAGCGTTGGCTAGCGCTCCTCCACTGGTGGCGGTTTGTGCAGCAGTTCAGTCCACATGAAGTATAAAGTGTAATAACACGCAGCCGCAATTAATCTTCCGGCAAGTGATCCAATTATCCCATTGAAGCTGCAATTTATGAACGCTCGGCTTGTTATGTGCTAAGATAAAGCTCGGACTTCTCCAAGACCAATGAGACGATTTCTTAAATGGTATTATCCATGTTTGGAGACTCTTTCTTACTGGGGATTTTTCTCACTGTGTGTTTCAAAGCGGCTCACGCATCCCTGCTATGAAAAAGATAATTCACAATGGTAATCAGTGCTCTTTAATTCCACGCCTCTCGTGTTGGGCTGACTTAGGATAAGACCCTTGAGGAGAAGCCCCCCTCTCTACTGACGGATGTCCTTTTTTTTTATTTTGGATCACGATTCATCTAATACTGAGAGTTAATGGGACTGATGGCTCAAAACCGGTTGATGGTCTGAGTCGTCACATCCAGTGCCAGGCGCTTAGAAAAGTTAACGTATGTTATTCCTGAGGGCCGGGCCGAATCCAATCAATGCTGCAATAATAACTCCGAGCATAACGTGTAGTAGATTATTGTTTCTCAGTCATTTAGCTATTTTTTCACCAATTTCAATGCTTATGCATATTTTTCTCTTATACTTAAAACTTTTAACCCGTTTTCTGAAGCTTGACATGCTTCTGCCACAATCTGCTGTGTTACACGTCTTAGCAGCTGCAGAAAAAAACAACAAAAAGAAACGCAACATATTTGTACTGTATAAGGGAGAAATGCAGTATCCAGAGAGTAAAGTATTAACAACAGGGGTCAGCATCATGTAACTTTTGTATTTATGTAGATTTATGTGTAAATTAGGGTTATCATTTGACAATTTTTTTTCATATATACTGTATTTATACTTCTTGAGAAAAAAACTTTAGTGAAAATACAATAAATTTTAAATATTATTTATCTTATTATTATTAGGACAAATACAGATATGTTAGACATGTGCATCATATTGAAATTGTAAATACCAGAGTAACTAGACCTACAGCGGTCAGATCAATTTAATGTGCAGTATCTAGCTCTGGATTTTAAAGTGGAAATCAGTCATTTAAAACATTTTGGCCCCTATTTAAATATTGAACTTTAAAGGGCCTGATTTTTTAAAATTCAGATGCAAGTTTTGTCATTTTCAACACAAGCTTAAAAATAATAATCATAATTTCCACCTTAAATTTTCACGACTTATTGACTGTGGGGGATTTGTACTGTTGCTCTCTAGGCTTTAAGAAACTCAGTGTTTCAGGCTCAGTTGAACAGTCTGGTTTGTGTGTACCTGTCACATTTTGTCCTATTAAAACCAAAAGACCTGCAGAAGAAAGACAGTTCCTGTCTGCAAAAAGCTCTCCCCTGCTGCTACTGTTTATCCAAAACACTGGTGTTTTACTTTTGCTAATGGACTGGGACTCAAATCAAGTCTGACCCTTAAAATGAGAGCAAGCATTACCAAAAACAATATGATAATACATCTGTTTTTTCTCTCTCTCTCTCTCTTGCTAAATTGCAGCACAAAGCCAGACTCCATTTGATGAAATCTCTTTATTCAAGAACAAGAGGATTAGGATGAAAACTAACAAAGAGATGTCGATGAAATTGCTTTAAATGCTTTAAAACTACAGAACACTTTAAGGTGGATTGTATAGATACAAAGATTTGGTTACCTGGGTGCGCTTGTTTTACCATATGAGCTTGAAATATTTGCTCATCTGTCTGATAAAAAATTAAATCTTATCCTCGAGTATCAGTTAAGTTTTACTTAATATCTTAATTCTGGTAAAGGTAAATATAATCTTACATATTCTTCACACGGACTTCTTGTGATTTTTTGTGTGACTAATCTTAGCAGATGGTAAGATTGTAATTCAATTTAAACCAGACGTTTCAATATTACCCAGCCTTTACAATACTAATCCAGTGGAACAAACTTAGTGTTTGGTTTACCATTGCTGTCTCTCTAGAAATTAAATTTATAGTTTCCACTCATCATAAAAAATAGGACCAGGAAATTGTAGTGGAAGTCCCCCCACAACCAATTTTTTGTGATAAACTAAAACTAGAATTTGTTTCCCTATGCTTGTGTGCAATAGACTGACGAGCAGGTAGAAGGAGCAGCCGGTGCAGAGCTGCTGCCTGTTTCTCTGAGGTGAAGACAAATGAAGCAGCTATGTTGAAAACCTCATCCATCCTCAGCATGTCTCACCAAACCAGCATTGTGCTCACAAAAATCTGTAGCATCAGAGAGGGAGCACAGGTGTGTTAACACGTACCTGAATACGCAGGGCAGAAGATAGTTTTTAATCATTTACAGTAAATAATCATTTGAATACACATTAAAATGTTTCAGCTAATGACTAAATGAGACTTCCAGCTCCGGGCATTAATGTAGGTCAAACTATCTAAGGACTCTTTTCTCCAAACATCTTTTCCTCCTATTTAAAGCGCTATTAGTCTGTGCACAGTATTAACACATTTCCTCTTTCTCTTGTGTCTTTTGCATTTGACCTTTTGCTACTGTAAATGTTCTCTAAAAATATATGTTCATACAAATATTGATTTAGTGCATGCAAGAGGGGAGGAGACGAACAAATAGGGACCTAATGAGCGCATAAAAAGAGTGAAGCTGCATGCTTCTCTTTTAAGTTTATTCAGAAATGATATTAATAGAACAGTCTTTTAATTTTTTACCTGGCAAGGTAATGGTAAAATTGAAATCCTTGTTCTGTTTCTACACATGAAAAGCACCAAAGAAAAGAAAAGAAATCAGTATTAAAAATACCTACAGAAGATAAAACTATCACCACTCCATCTCCCTGCTCCCTCATTAAGCTGAGTATCAGTGTAGTTGTTAAATTCGTATTAATTAGTTATCTACAGTAGATATTGATTTGAGCGCTTTTGTTACCTCTGGCAGGAAGTACTGTTTTCTCTCTGTGCTCCATTTAAATCCTGTCTGTTGTTGCATTTAAACACGGTTCAAAAAACTCGACTGTAGCAGCTTTAAGTTTTATCAAAAACCCCCAACATGCTCTTGGAACTGCTCTCAACTGTCCACCTTAAGGGAAAGTGTGGGAAGGGGGGGGGCACAAAAACAACACAAAAAAAAAAGCCAGGAGAAGAAGGGGTGAAATGCAGAGGAGAGTTAAAAAAAAAAACAAAAAGGAAGCAAAAGCTGATGAAAAGGACGTTATTAGCTTGGTCGCGGTCGGAGCCCATTTGCGTCCATTTGCATCTGGGCTGAAACCTGCAGCTGAGAGCATCTCGGCGATGTATAATGACCGGTTGTCACAACAACACGGGAGGTGGCCCCGCCGGCAAAATGACGGCCCTGTCACTCCTCCGCAAAGACGAAACGCTGGCAACCTGTAATTCCCCTCCCAGCGCTGCTTCCTTCCTGCCTGCCGCCTGGTTAAATGGCACTTTTGAAGGAAGTAAATCTACAAAGTTGTGTTTAATAACATTGCCAGAGCCAAATGTTTGACGGGGTGAGGTGTGTTTGTGGGGGGGCGTAGAGTGAGAGGCTCAGGGGGTTAAGAGGGATTTGTCATTTGTTTGTGCTCGCAGGCCCTAATCTGTTCATTGAAACGGCCCATCTTTTCAGCTAGCCGTGCTCAAAGTAAATGAAAAACAATTATACAGTGCGTGAAGAGGAAGCAAGGCAAGGTGGGATGCCACTGGCTTTGACATGTAGGGGGTATCGATGCTGGATCCCCTCTGGTACTGTTCATCTACCCTTAATGTGCTTTTTCAACTTTTTTTTTTTTTTCCCAACCACTCAGGCTTTTAAAATGTGAGCTGAGGGCACCAGTGCATGCTGATGTGCTACATGTGTATTACAAAGAGCAGACAGAGGGAATTAACTGTTGTTTCTCATACTAGTAACTAAATATACTGTGATTTACATGTACAACTGCTGCAGCTCTGTCTGTGTATGTTGTGGAATTGAAACGTCTCACCCCGTGTCCGTCCATCTGTCTGCTTCAGAGTCACTTTGACAATCCTCGAAAAGAAAAGTGAAACTCCAGAATAGATTTTGCATCGTCTGTAATGAGTCAAACACCAGAGTTGACTCGCTTGGGTTGCAGCCTCCTGTCTCTGCAGATGTGAAGTGAAGTGACACATTGATATGCAGGGAGAAAAGGAGAAAAAAAGCCCCACTAAACACTAAAACTCACAACCAAAGGCCTCCCCAAAAGGCAAACACATAACTAAACCTGTGCGAAGAAGCAGCAGCGGGGAAATTAGCGACAAAGCATTATAATTTGTCACTGATGCATAAATCTTGCTGACGTGCTCAGTCACTTTAATGGTGCCGCGGCTGCTTGGTGGAAGGCTGTGCAAACTTGCGCAGTTGCAGAAAAACAGAAAAACTATATGTTCGAACATCACCTTATTTGCATAATTTACCAAAAGCCAATGAGGCAGCTCAAGGAGTGCGGGTGATAGTAATAAGTGTTTGGGAAAGGCAGAAAGATCACTAATGGTTTGCCTATGGGGATTTCTCCACGCCATGGGGGAGGAAAATGAGAAATATTTTTCAAACAGCGGGGGTAAAGGTTTTAAAACTAGGAGCACATGGGGAGATAAAGATGTTCCTGCCACGGGGTGCTACGCGGGAAAAATGCAACGGCGAGGATGACAAAAAGAATGCCCCCGTAATTTCGGCATTAAGAGGTAATAATCATGTTTCACCGATGATATTAAAAACGGTAACCCGCAAAGCTGGGGTAAAAAAGATAAATATATAAATAAAAGTGGAGAGGGAGAGAGAGGGGGAGGAAAGAGAAGTGGGCCCATCAGGTAGAGGAGGTAATGAGGTGGTGGTGGGTAGGTGGGGGCGAGGAGGAGGAGGGCTCGGGCTCTCATCGCTAACTCTGTGTGAGAGTAAACAAAGAGTGAGGCGAGGGCGGGTTTGGAGATCACGACTGAGCCGCAGATCTGCGGCACCCCGCCGGGCCGAGTGACGGAAAAGCAAGTCCGGGTCTGGATCAAGCTTGTGGACGTCACATACACCAGACCTGCAGAGAGTTTCGTGCTGTACGCACTGTGATGTACGTGTTTAAAGGCCTCCATGATGGTGGCAGCACGTTGTCATCTTATGGTTATTATAATCTTTGGAGATTTACAACCATGCAGAAATATCAGGAACACGGTCACACGATCAGTCCAGCATTATCGACACCAACACCACACAAATATGAATGAAGACACGTTTATAAAACATTAGAAAAAGAATAATTTCATGCTCTAAAAGCCACTGGCAGTAGCTGCTTACTTTTTAAAATGCTTCAGAAATCCATTATAAAGATTTATCATGGGTCAAATCATACATTTATTTATTGGCTCTTGCAGTATTTTGCAGACCTTTGCTTTATCTGCCATAATCTGATTTATTTAGACAGCCAGTATTTAAAAAAATGCAAATGACTGTTTGTCGATCATTGTTGGATGACATATTTGGACCTCTCCAACATGGAGGCGTGTCTTCCTCTCAACACTGATGGCTGATCCCCAAACACGATAATCTTCTTGATTGTGATCAGTGCGTCCAACACTGATGTCACGTTTCTTTCAGGCCCGATGCTACATCTCGAAAAAACCCGGGCGCGGCGTCTGACAAACGTGAACAGTCAAAACTGCAGCTCTGACTTCTGAATAACATCATGCCAATGTGTTTGTCTGACGCACTGAGGACAAGAGCTGCAGTGAGAGCTCTGCGAATGTCAGCGGACGCCTGCCTTCAACTTCCCATGAAGAAAACGATAAGCAGGGAGCCGGTTGAGACGGTCGGTCGGCACAGTACATTGTGATAATGACATTTGGGGAGGGATAGTGTTGCAAAGCTGTTAAGCTCTTTCATTGCACCAAGAAGATTAGTCGACGAGATGGGGCTGAATGACAGTGAAGGTAGCGTCCCCAGCCTC
Source organism: Selene dorsalis (assembly GCA_900303245.1). Taxonomy (NCBI): domain Eukaryota; kingdom Metazoa; phylum Chordata; class Actinopteri; order Carangiformes; family Carangidae; genus Selene; species Selene dorsalis. The sequence continues at coordinate 76,610 of OMNW01021326.1, forward strand.
GCCTGCCGAGGACTTGGCATGCAGAGGTCCGTTAAAAGCCAAGCGCTCACTTTACACTGAGGACCAATTGTCCTTCACTCGCAAAGTATTGCAAACCCCCACAAAGCAAGGGCATTCTGTTGTTTGTGTCTCTTTCATCTGGCTGTTGATGGAGTTGGATTTTACCAGTGATTTCTACTTTTGTGCTCGTTTTTACCTTTTTATTTGCACTTTCCTCCTGCACTTTTGTGAGTGACTTTTGCTGAATTATCTGGGTTAGTTGCCTTTGAAAAGCTTATGTTTTCCCATCATGCCTGCCTGCCTGTGTGCGTGTGTGCGTGCAGAGGTTTATGTGCAGCCGGCGTTTGGTGAGGCTGTATTTAGTTTATCTACTCACCCAACCCTCTCTCAAACCCCAGCTGGTTACAGCGTCACCACATTAGGCCTTGTCTGACCGCACCAAAGCAAGAAGCAGCAACTCTGGACAGCTTGTCCTATTATCTGGGACACTGGCCTGTCGTGCCTTTAACTCTTTGTCACATTGCCTATTCCCATTATAAGCCTTCAGGGAGCAGGGGGCCGCCCGTCTGCATCCTAAGTGTATGTGTGTATACATCAACGTGTGTGTTGGTCTGTGGTTTTAACCCAAGTTTCCCTACAGGCTTCTGGAAGCACTTTGTCCATCTCTTGATGTACTGAGTCTGGGTCCTTTCTCCCTCCACCCACGCAGGAGTCATTTTTATTTATTATCTCCTCTGACAGCAGAGGGAATGACGGGGAGTCAGAGAAAGCGTTTTGTCAGTTCTTAAGTGTCTGACAATCCGAATGAAGTTTAGCATGTGAAGAACAAGAGGGCGTCCGAGTTTTTTATTTATTTTCTTGCTGGTAGAAAGATGGGAAGGACCACGGAGAGATGCAGAGAGAGACAGACAGATGAAAATGACAGAAGGAGTGATGGTCGCTGAACCCACCAGTGTATTAAAGAAGTCTCCTCTCTGTCAGCGAGGAAGCCCGGTGCCACGGTGATATGCGGGGAGGTTACGGAGGGACCGGAGGACTGCACGCTGACCTCCCGGTCCCCTGGTGGTCGCAGCCCCGGAAAAACGCCGGGCGCAGACTGATGAAACAAAGTGACAGCGAAGTCATCTCAAGAGGGGATCAGTCTCAAACATGGCGACTCCTGGCCTGTCAGCCACGGCTCTCCCACAGCTCCTCCTCCCCTCTCTGTTCACTCATCTTGTCATCAGTTTAGTCAAATAAGGGTCTGCAGTTTGACTGCATCACCTGGGGATCAATTTGCTTTGCTGATTAAACCAATTGACGTCAAACAAATCAGTTTTGATAACAGTTTCAACCAGAAATACCAGATTTTTAGTGTTTCCTGCTTCTTTTACATGAGGATTTCTCTTTTTGCTCTTTCCTATCATTGCACCATGATTAGTTTGGTGTCTTCGTGACCTTCCCTGACCAATAGAAAAACATCTGTATGCAGCTGGAAGCGGTACAGTACACTGCACAGCGCAGGGCTGAAGAATTTACCTCTGGCTCTCCAAAGCTTAAAAGGCTTTGGATTGATGTGTTTATTTATTTATTTGGCCTGAGGCTACTCTCCGAGGAGTCCAAGAGTCTTACAGGTGGTGGTGTTTGTTTGTCTTGAGGACACATTTGGCTGTGAGGGCACATCTGTCCAGGGTGATGTTTAGTCACAGCCTCTATCTGAATTCCCAGGTGTGAGCTCACACTGAGGCTGAGGCCCGAGTGCCGTCATGACGCCGCGGTGAGCAACTTCAAACCAGCATGTTGTTTTGTACTGTACGGAGGGTACGGAGGAAAAGGAGACATCAGTGTCTTACGTGATGCGAGCTGCCTTCGCGTACTTGTACGCTTTGCCGTGAAGGATTTCTCTTCACTTTGTGTTTTGAAGATTTCTTTGATGTACAGGTTTTGTCATCAAAGACTGTTTCTTTGCTCCTGGAAAGTTCGTGTTGTGATTTTCTGTTGACTCAAACTTGCAAACTGCAGAAATATACACCTGCGTGCATGCACATTGTTGTCAGGTAAAACCAAAAACCTCTTTAGCTTTACTATCAAAAAATATATGTTTATCATCACCTTGCTTTTCATGCAAAACTGGAAATGTACACATGCGCACATGCAGTACATCTTCATATGCACAAACATGCACAAACAGTCATACAAGCAGACTTGGCTTCACTCGCCTCAGCTGTTACATAAATGCAGTCTTCTTCTC
>OMNW01021327.1:7662-17933 GCA_900303245.1 Selene dorsalis
AAAAAAAGAACAGTTCCCAGCTGTGACTCTGTTCCCATCGTTCTTGTTAACGAGCCGTTGAAAAGAATCGGTTCGTTCGTGAACGTCACGACACCACTCCACACAGTAAAAGTGGATTAAATATTAACTGGAATGGCGTGATTGATAGAGCCGACAGTATAGTCATATATTTACAGTATTACCTGCTGATGAGAACACACGCTCAGAGCCACAGGTGTTCCTGACACACACAGGTATTTAGAGCAAGCTTTGCGAGTTGTGGGTTCCTGTTGCACCCAGTGTCTCTCCATCAAAGCACAAGGGGGACTCCTTCACATAGTCTGATGCGCTTATGCAGCCACTGCAGCCTACATTTCCAGCAGGTCATTACCGCTCCAATATGAACTTTTCAACCCATATTTGAATATCGAATAAAAAGTGACAGCCCTAGTGCAGGTACATAATAACGCTAGTCTGAGGGCATGATTATAAATTCATTGTCAAGCACATGATCAGGTTGGCACAATATTCTAATAGCCTAATAGCCGTCTTCCAGAGAGAACAGAGGTCATTAAGCTTGACACCAGTGATCTTGGAGCAGACCTTGACAATGCCATTCAGACCCTTTTTGTCTCTCACAGATAAACCATAAAACCAGCACATAAAGGAAAATGTTTGGAGACTCAATAAAAGTCCTCTCCTTCTCTGTGTGTGTATGTCTTGTCACTGTGTGTGTGCAGTACCAGAGATCGTGGCAGAGACACAACAGCTCATAGAGCAGGCGGAGCTGCTGCAGGCCCACAGGAAGCTGATGGAGCTGGAGTGTTCTCGGGATGACCTCATGTACGAGCAGTACCGCATGGACAGCAAGAACACCAGTGACATGAACCTCATCTCCATCTACTTCGAAGATGTAAGTTCAAAATGAAGGAAATCTGCAGGAAACATAAAATACTGAATTGAAACCTTTTGGAAATACGCACTTACTTACTGACACCAGCTAGTTGTAGTTGATTTTGAAAGACGCTTCCCCTCGCTGGTGAACACAGCCGTAGTGATGTCCAGCCCAAAGCTTGGACTCAGCTGGTTTACAGTGTCGCTCTCTTCTCTTCCAGGTTCAGGGTTTGTCCGATGAGCTGGCCAAACAGTTGTGGATGGTACTGCAGAGGTCCATGGTCACCGTGCGTCGTGACCCCACCATGCTGGTGTCCGTGGTCCGCATCATCGAGCGCGAGGAGAAGATTGACCGGCGGATGGTCGACCGCAAGAAGCAGACAGGTTTCATTCCGCCTGGGCGACCCAAACGATGGAAGGACAGGATGTTTGAGGTGAGGGCAGAGGTCAGAGGGATGCTTTTGAAATATTTATGGTCATGTAGAACATTGCAGTTGGACTAAAGGGAACTCTCTGTGTTTTCCCGCACTTCTTCATCCTTAGAAAGACCTTCTTCCCTTTTTTACTGTCTCTCTGTCTTTTTTCTTCTTTTCCTTCTGTCCTTGTCTTTATGCACCTCCTCTTCCTCACTGTGTTGGATTTCCAATGGTCTGTACTCAAACACCCAGACCTTACGGAAGCTGCTTTGAACTCTGATTCAGTCAGTGTAAGTCAGTTTTAAATGAACACGAGGCTTTGGTTTCAAAGTGACTACGGAATATCATAGACACAGATTTGTTATGTTGTCAACACTGCAGGCTGTAGAGAAAAAAAACAGACCGATGAGACAACTCTAACGTAGTTCCATTAGTAGTGATCCACCCAGCGGTGGTCAGGACAGGTAAGATGAATTTTGTCTTTGCAATGACTATTTGCATCTAGTAGCGGGCGATACGATGGCATTATATCATGAAGGATTAGAACGTGCTGAAAAGAGATGGTAGTATCATCTATAGAGCACAGCCTGGGCTCTACAGGTAGTGCCGTGGGCTTCTCATTCCACTCCTTTGGCTCGTATGGGCTGATTTTGCTTGTCGACCTTTTGTATGATTGATGTGGCGACAGCTGTCGCAGCCTGTGTCCGAGGCTGATCTCTCGATGAGTCGCTCTGAACATATGCAGTATTTTTCATTGGCTAACATTTACAATATTATTTTGTATAATTACGTTGTTGTTTGCAGATGCATATTTGATTTATTGGTATATTTGAGTTCATTTTCATTTCAGTTCTTTCTCTCACCTTTTAAACCCTAAACCTTCTGAGACTGAGTGTAAGCCTACTTCAGGTTTTAAGCATGTCAACATCCTTAAATGTCCATTGTCCTTGGTACAAGTTGGCAAAATTGCACAAATCTGTTCAGATGTTCTTTGGCCTTAATGCTCTGTTACATTTTTTATTTTCTTTTAAGGTTTTGTTTTTGCATAGGAAATAGGTTTTTTGCACTGTCCAGTAACTTGCAAAATAGTTTAAAAAAAAAAAAAATCAATGAAAAAATGTGATTTTATTGTAAAAAACCCCCCCCAAAAAACAGGATGTGATATTTTTGCCATAACGCCCACCTGTATTCCCATCAGAACTTAGTGAATCTGTGTCTGTTACTCTACCTCAGTGTCTGAGCTCAGAGTCACTCACCTCTGTTCCTTATTCATATTCTACATGTTAATTCACTGGCTACGCAGCATCATGCTGCTCTGTAGATGCCACCTGTCTCAGAGGAGAGGAGCTGCCACATGATCAGGCTGAACAAAGCCCAACAGTAGACAGTTATGTAAATGTCGGCCACCCCTCAGCTGTGCATTCAGCCTCTCAACCACTGAGCTGTCTGATCTGTTTGTGTTGCAGGTGTTGGAGGGAACAGTCAGCACTCGCATAGAAGGAACCCAGGCTGTGACGAGGGAGGCCGACAAGATGTGGCTGGTCCGTCTTCTAGAAATAACCAGGAAATATGTTCTGGACGACCTGATTGTGGTCAAGAACCTCATGGTGCAGTGCTTCCCCCCACACTACAACACTTTCAACAGGTAACACACACAAAAAACTGTGTTTTCTGTCTAAACTGTGCATCCTGGAACTGATCAACAAAGTACTGAGTTAAACACACTCATTCAGGTAATTGTTGTCTCACAGATGTGTGTGTTTGTGTGTGTCTGTCCCAGGTTCTTCAGTCTCTACCACAATGCTGTGTCCACTCGAGTCACGGAACTGGCAGCTGAAGACTTGGAGGCAAATGAGATTGTGTCCCTGCTGACATGGGTCCTCAATACATATAAGAGGTACACACACAGTTTGACACATTTTTGCATCCATAGGAGGGGTGTCATGGTGTACTGGTGTGGTATGGTTTGTGCCATGCTGTTCAGTACAGGATGCCCGGTTCAGTCCATGTTGTGATTCAAGTGAATATAATGTGACTTTAACCATGCAGGATATATGCATAACGTTTTATGTTCTGGTTAGTCTGCAGCACCTTGATAACTAAAGTCTTGCAAGCGAGAGGGGCTTTTCATGTGTAGGAGAGAGTTAGTGACAGTTGATCTGCCCTGTCTGGGGGTTCTGGGCGCTCACCTGGTGGAGTGAGTAGTATGAAGGGGTAGTCTGAAACACAGCGGTCCGGGTCAGGGTTAGAGAAAAATCTCTTTCTGCAGAACAGAATACAACTATATTTTTCTAAAAAAAATTAAGAATAGAGTATATATATTAATTTTCTCCATGCAGCTGGATTTTTATTACTGGTAGACTATTATATTGCATTATATTGCAGCAGTATCAATATGATGACATGGTTTTGTGTCTTTATGTGTATTTCTTGTGTTTGAAAACAAGTCATCCACCTCCACAAAATTATGGCCACTTGGTTACAACTGTAGAACTGTGTTTACTGTATGTTACAAGTGTAAGCTGAAGTCATATTGAATTCAGATAAATGTAATATAATGTCAAGTCTTTGTTTCACTGTAATGGAAACCAACTCAAACCAAGTTGTGATTTTGTGGACCACTACCTCCCTAGTTTAAATGTCATGGACATTCATCAGGTGAAAAAGTTTTGTCACAACAGTGGTGCTCAGGCTTTTCTACTTTGCACTGTCAAAATTCCTATGGTGATTCTTCAGTGTATTTTCACAGAGTTGTCTGTGCTGCACTTGATTTGTCACATCATGGTACCACCACCTCAGTGTTTAAACTCTCCAGTCCTGAGTCCTCAGAGTCAGACAGAGTAACTGTGACACAACAGGTATTTCAACACCCGGCAAAGCCCACAACTCACGTGTTGTTTCCCGTTATCACCAACAACCCATCAGCCTTCACCACAGTCTAGACAGGGACCTTACATAGGCATCCAAGCAACGCATGACACCCTACTCTGTCTCTGATATGATTGGTCAACCTGATATTTTTACTGTAATCCAACCAATGTCACTTCTCAGAAGTAACATTAGCCGAGTTAACTGTAGAGGTGGTAAATGGCCGGTGTGTCACCTGAGTGCGTTCACAACATTGTCACCTTTTGCATGCCTCATTAAGTCGTATTATGTGCCAAGCTCACAGACTTCAAGAGGCACCTCCAGATGTTACTGATTGATAGTCACAGTGTGCGTGTGTGTGTGTGTATGTGTCAGTGTGGAGATGATGGGCCATCCAGAGCTCCGGTCAGAGTGTGACATCAATCAGCTGGAGCCTCTCCTGCCACAGGATGTGGTGGACGACCTGCTTAGCAAATATGTCCAGACTTTCACAGTAAGAGGCACACACACGCACATTCATCAGATGCTCATCACTGTCCTGCTCTGTAGCTTTTATAATAACAACATGATCAAAGTCACTCACACTTTACCTTCTCCTCACGTGCCCAGTAACCAGTGGATGGACACAATGTTAGAACCCTGTGTTTTTTAATTGTGAAGCGTGTACAGTATGTATCTGTCTCTGTCTTCAGTCTAATATCACAGGTTGGCTGCGGAAGGCACTGGAAACAGACAAGAAGGACTGGCAGAAGGAGACGGAGCCCGAGGCTGACCAGGACGGATACTACCAGACCACACTGCCTGCTATTGTCTTTCAGGTAGAACACATACACACACACACACACACACACTCATGTGCACACATGCCAGATGTTCAGCGGGTCAGGGCTTCAGGTCCAGAGGGGACTCAGAGACTAGAATTCTCAACGGGCCTGAAAATGAAAACCTGACGTGTCCTAGCATGAATTTTCGTCTCGAACTCGGCCAAAGAATAAAAAAGTGCACCTGGCCTGATGCGTCATTATTGCATTCTAGTACAGGTACGCTTAATAATAATAATAATAATAATACTAATGATGACATGATGGTGAAATTAATTTTCTACTCAATTCAACCGTAACGACACGATGAAACCTCAATGAAATATCAAATGAGACCAGACACACGGGCAGGTATAAGAACTGTGTAGAAGCAATCCTATAGGTCAGTGGTTCCCCAAACTTTTCACACTCCTGTACCCCATCCAGCCATGTACCCCCTCCTCCTGCGTACTTGTGTGTCAGTTTCGGGAAGTACCTGCACAGCTGTGCAGCCATCTTACCGAGGTGCACGGTCATGTCCTGTTTGACACCGTCTGTCAAACAGAGTTCATTTTCCTACAAAAAGTCATGCAACGACAGAAAGACCTCTGTTTAGTTGTTGTCCATGCAGTTTTACCAGAGGTTCATCTGATTTATCCTGGCCTCAACTTTACCTCACACATTATATGTGGTTGCGGAAACCCCCTGTGATTCAAGATTAAGTTTGTTCATTATATGCCAGTGTCAAATGTAATCAGGCTGTTTGCAAATCATGTTTTTTTTGTTATGTTTTGTTTTTTTGCGTAACCCCTACGTCACTTTGCATACCCCAGATTGTGAATTACTGTTATAGGATATTATTACTGAACTAACTTTGACATTCTTCTGTTAGCAGATAATCATCACCAAGATGAACAGTGCTGATTCGGTGCATTTCAGCATAAACAAAACACAGTACGAGCAAGAAGACGTGTTTTATAAAAAACCCTTGGAGCCCTGCTACATCACACCCTGTTGATATGTAGCAGCTGGTTGTCTAGTCCTGTTGTTGTAGCCACATTACACAGTGCTGCTCTAAATGTTTACCTGATTCAGCACCACATCCATCTCCTCAGAACAGAGGAGATATAGTTTGATTTTTGGTTAGGTGCTAATTCCCTCAAAGCAGAACTAAAAGTAGAGTGACATCACACTGACAACAGCAAATAGCTTTGTTTGTAAGAAGAGTTCTGTGGTGGCTCCAGGTTTCAGTCTGAACATCACTACAAACAGTCTGAGCTTATGTAAATCAGCCCTGTTTTTTGTGCTCTTTGATTTGAATACATCTGTGAACACAGAGCCACTGAGACATATGTTAAGTAGGAGGTTTGAACGCTTCCAGCAGCCACCGTCTCTGTCTGCCTTCTGATCTGCTTCACTCATCCAGCTCGTGTCCACTCTCTTCTTCAGATGTTTGAACAGAACCTGCAGGTTGCTGCGCAGATCGATGGAGATTTCAAAGAGCAGGTTCTGAAGCTGTGTCTGAAGCAGATGAACTCTTTCCTCATCAGGTAGATAAAAACATCTCCAACATTAAAACCCAGACTGTCCACAGCTGTGTTCTTTCTGCATTTAGACAGTAGATTAGAACCATTACAATCAGCATTAGAAGGATTACTAATATTGTGTGTGCGTGTTGTGTGCAGGTACAGAGAGGAGGCGGTGCTCTACAAAGAGGATCACCTGAGAGACAGACAGCTGCCTCAGTGTTACGTGCAGTACATGATCGCCATCATCAACAACTGCCAAACTTTCAAGTAAGTTTGCACATGAACCAGTGTTGACACTGTCAGTCAGTGACATCATGATGTCAGGTGGATGAACTGGTGGTTGTTCATGCAGCTGTCACCTGAAACGGACCTGTTGAACATAAGTGATGTTCATTAAGATGGATTCAATTAAAGAAATATATAAAAAAAAAAAATCATTTATGGGAGGACAAGAAAGAGGTGATCAAGAAAAATAAAGAAACTGAGCTTTCAAGATAATCTACCTAAGCAGACAGGGAGTGTCACATGACACAGCGGTGACAAACCATGAGTCAAAGTGAGAAACCACCCTGTTGTCTCCCAGGGAGTGAAAATAAAACAGCTGTGATGCGCGTGGACAGTGAGTAGTTCAGAGCATCGTGCTGTGATGCCTGCCATCAGAACCATGTGTTGTGTTTCCTCAGAGAGTCCATCAACAGTCTGAAGAGGAAGTACTCTCAGTCCTCGGAGCCCACAGACAGCGATGCTGCTATAGAGAGGACACTCAATGAAGTGGCCAAGGAGGGGTGCCAGTTCCTGTTGGATGAGGTCTTCCTCGATCTGGAGGTGAACGAGACTTTCCTGTTGCCGAGCCTTATCCAGGGCTGTTTGTGTTTGTTTTGTCCTACATGACAAAGCTGTACAAAACACACATGAATCAGTTTCTCCAAGTGGTTATATGGAAAAACTAGCCTGCAGTTTAAAGCAGTGTTAGCTTTGAGCTTGAGCTCTAAACTGCTTCTCCAAATCTGACAAGGACTTAACAAGATGTGCCAGATGTGTTCATACACGTGCTCAGGACAAGTCCCTTGTCCGCTGATCACAAAAACCTGCTAAGACCTGCAAACATCAGGCTTTAATTGGCAATAGAGAAGAGCACAAACAGCACTCACTTCTGGGTCACATGATTCTGCAGTAGTCTTAGTGGTCTGGCTTCAGACCAGCAACACAGCACTCCCATAAATTTGCTAATTTCCACCCCATTTCTGCTGCTCAGTATGAGACACATACTCAGCGATATCTGACACATGTAGTCAAAAAGACTGGTGCAAAATGTATCATAGTGAGCCTGACAGACACTGCACCAGGAGGCAGGTAGGGTTTCTGTGAATAGGTAAAGGTCTAACAGTAACACAGAAGTAATACTCTGATTTTGTATTTTTAACATCAGCTGTAACATTGATCCTGCTAAAAATATACCCACTCTTTGTTGTGCTGTTGGTGCAGAGTGTTAGACTGATTGGCAGTGAACCAAGGTTTAAATATAGCGGCTGGTGGTAAGAGTCAAAGTAGCCCGGGAGCATTTCAGCACCAGTTGTGTTAATTGCTATTGAATATTTGCTGAAGCAGGACTTTGGCCATCTGGGCTTTCAAACTCCTGTCCTAAGAGATGGTGACTCACTGGTTGCTACAGGATAATGTGCCACAGATGCCTTCTCACAGTGAAGCACTAGTTAAAATGAGCTGGTGGAAGTTTCTCATGTCACTGACTGTGGGTGTTGTTGGCAGCATCACCTGAACGAGCTGCTGACCAGGAAGTGGCTGACAGGCTCTCACGCCGTGGACACCATCTGCGTGACGGTGGAGGACTACTTCAACGACTTCAACAAGATCAAGAAACCCTTCAACCAGGTAGGAGAAGAGCAGGACACCGGCTCTCGGCACGAGCCCTCGATAAATACCCGTGGTGGAAGGCGGAAGGTCATGTCTGTTTGCACTGTGTGTGCAGGAAATGACGAGCGAGGCGCTGCGCAGGGTGGTGGTGGAGTACATTAAAGCCGTGATGCAGAAGAGGATCACCTTTAAAAACGCCGACGAGAGGAGGGAGGGAGCCGAGAGGATGATCAAAGAGGCCGATCAATTCAAGTTCCTCTTCAGAAAACTGGCCGCTGTGAGTTCAGACGTCACGGGTCCTCTGAGCCGCGCCATTGGCTCAGGGACTGTAGCCGTGGTGTAACGTTGTTCAGGTTGCAGCGGGGTTGTTTAATCTTGGCTGATATTTGCCTGCAGGGTGAAGACACAGACCGGCTTTGTGGTGCCATCGCTGCCATCGCAGAAGTTTTTAAGTTGACCGACCCCACGCTGCTGTTCCTGGAGGTCACCACACTGGTGTCCAAGTATCCTGACATCAGGTACACACACACACACACACACACACGGATGATACTCAACATATGAAGCCGCGTGGAAAAAACACTACTATTTATCATTTCTGTAGAGTTTGAACATGTGTGGCTTTCAGTGGTCATATGACAAACTAGCCTGCAGTTTAAAGCAGTGTTAGCTTTGAGCTTATTATTTCATATTGATTACAACGACACTTATGTGTGTCTCGGTGGATAATCATAGAGCAGGCTGATGCCACACTAGCTAAGTGTTGCTAATGTTTGTCTCCTTCCTGCTCACTGTAGGGAGGAGCACATCCAGGCACTGCTGGCCGTACGCGGTGATGCCAGCAGGGAAATGCGCCAGATGATCATCGGGACTCTCAGTGAGAACAAAGTGTCCTACTCTGGTGTAACACAGCCCATCTTCAAAGACATCACTGTGCCCACCATTACCATGACAACCATGACTACCATGACCTCCATGGCTACCGCAAAGCTGCTCAAATGAAGCCATCCGCAAAGACACCATTTCAACCTTCAGCACCTTCAAACATGATACATACAGCAAACTTCTTTTTTTTCCAGACACTTTATTAATTGTTTAACACGTTGTTTTCTGTCTCTAGTCTTTATTTTTTTTATTTTCACCCTGATCCCGTGTCTGCTTTAATGGAATAATAAAAGTGTAGTTGTAAAAAGTGGCTGTGATCTGTCTACTCATTACAGCCTCACAGGAACGGGTTCCCTGCTTTTCCTTCTTGCACAGCACAGGATATATCACATGGGATATAATGCATATAACACAACATTATACAACTTTAATAAGATCAGCTTTATTGATCTCAGGCTGGGAAATGACAGTTGTTCTTGAAGGAGAAGTTCTGTTTTTTGCAAGCTGGACCTTGTTTCTAGCATAAAATACGTTCATTTACTCACCTGAACAACTTTGGTGTAACTTGGAGTCCTTCAGAAGATATTTAGATCCACTCGCGATCTACGTATATCCATATAACGGGAGTTGTTGGGGCAACGATGCAGCGTCTGAATAAGACATTATCTGCTGTGAAACTCCTTCATTTCACCAATATGTTGTTATGAATCACCAGCACTATTCCCCCGTGAGTTCAGAGCAGCTCAGAGTTGTGTTGTTATTGTCACCCGGGGTTTTTTACAGGGCTTTTCACTGACCTACGACTTCGGCAGTGGCACGGAAGTGACGTCATCGAGGTCGTATGTCAATGACAATAACAACACAACTGAACGAGTTTCGTGGCAGATAATGTCTTATTTAGACGCTGCATCGTTGCCCCAACAACTCCCATTATATGGATATACGTAGATCGCGAGTGGATCTAAATATCTTCTGAAGGACTCCAAGTTACACCAAAGTTGTTCGGGTGAGTAAACTTCTCCTTTAAG
>OMNW01021329.1:3694-23557 GCA_900303245.1 Selene dorsalis
CGCTGTTGTGATTAGGAAATTGACTTGTAGAAAAAAGAAAAAAAAACATTGGAAAAAATGTGTTGGATCCTAAAAACAACAACAACAACAACCCTGAGTTAATAATCAAACATTTTCAATACTTTGAGAGAAACATGAAAATTGCAACAGTTGAAACACTTCCTGGTAGATTTTTGCTCTGTCGCTAACAGTGAAACAACCTAAAAACACAACAAATTATCACCTTATAAAGTTGTTTTTTAACATTAGCAGTACTGTAGTCATGTCTCTGTCCACCTGGTGAGTGTAGTTTGTGTTTTTACGCTCCTGAGAAACAGCCAGGTGTGGTTGTTTTGCTGCTAGCTGTTTAGCCTTTAGCTGTTAGCCGTGATGCTAGGAACGAGACTGATGAAAGCAGAGGAAAACTGAACAGTAAAATAAAAGATGAAAGAAACAGAGCTGAACACAACCGTAGCATTTGGTGTCAGTGTGATCTAATTTCACATCGAACTTACTTATTGATCATTAATAGCGTATAAAAAAACAGGCTAACGATAAGTGCAGCTTTAAATAAGCTTAGATGAAAAAACCCCAAGGGCTGTTATATTTATCATATATTATATTAGCCTATATAATAATAGACATGGTGGTTCAACAACATAAAAGGGATTACACTTCTTACATTATCACAGTTCAGACAAATCTCTCACGACATAAGAAAGAGCAGAGTAATGCCCTCCAGCTCCGTGACAGGATTTATACGCAGGGAGTAGTAGTGTCAACTTCTGAGTGAGCTCATGGGCATTACAGGCAGTTCATTACCCCCGCCTGACCCCCTTTTCCCAGAACTGACTTGTCCTGCCTCCCTTAAGGCAAAGCACCATCATTTTACTGCCACCAGACACCATCACACCAGACCATTACCACAGGCTGAAATCCCCCCTCATTTAGCTGCATGGGTTGATTGCTTTGATCCGGCGTTTTGCACATTTGACCAATTTAACAGATTTCTTTCAGGCAATAATTCTTGCCATGTGTCTAAAACGTCTGAACCATCTGCCTCTGTGATTTCGTCTAATTAGCTGCAGTGCTTCATGGCTTTTTTCTCTGACTGGCGATGATCAGATGACTGAAACTGGGGTGATGATGAATCATTGATCAGTCTGCCTATGTTTTTGTTTCCACATCATTATAAGGTTGTCACCAGTTTGTTCAAGCCTTCATCAGTCGAAACAACCGCACGACCCCAAAACAACGTCTGCTCTCAAACTGTTTAGTTGTATGACACCAGACTCAAACTCAAACTCGTAATAGCTGTGTACCAAGTGAGTATAAACTTGCTTGCTGTCACTTGCTGTCAACCTACATCATCTAATTAACTGTGTATAAGTCCTGACTGTGAATCTAATGGGAATCTGAACTCCGCCGCCTCCTTCATTCATGACACAGGGATGTGGGTTGTCGTCTCGGGTGCGTTAGCATAAGGAACACGAAGGGAGGGAGGTGATGCTTTCACGATTGTGCTGCCCACGGTATGGCTTAGTGCGGTCACCATGGCAACAGAAAACTTCCCCACAGATGACAATAACGTGCACCTCGACGGGAATATTTTTGCAGCACAGTGAGGAGAGGGACATTAAGGTGAAGGTTTACAGGGATCTGATATATCCATGTCGGTCTTTAAATGAGTATGACACCATCAAGAGATCTGCTGGTGCCTTTAACAGCACTTTGTTCTGACAACGTAATGCAATTAGACGAATGTGCAACAGCACTTACGTTGGGTATCACTGCTTTAAATGGGTCTATTAACCATTAATTAGCATCTATCTTTATAATGCAAACATGATTATATTTGAATTTAATTGTGTAGCCTGCAGTCATCAGTGCGAACATGTTGCAGAGCCCAAATAAATAATAATAACCTGTTGCTTTTATTACTGATGTGGTGCTTTCAGAACTGATGTATAAAAGTGTAATGAAAACAGAGGGAGTGATTTTGTAGCTGCTGAATCACAGTCTCATCACTCCCTCTTGTGTGATATTGCTTAATTAGAGGTGCAGAGGTAGAGTCTCAAGCCACAGGTTCGTGTTGTGGCTGTTTGCTATGGAGGTGCAGCCGTTTTCTTTTTTGTCTTTCTTCCTTTTTTGTTTTGTGGCGGCTTGTCAGCAAGTTGAAAAGCTGGATAACTCAGCCTGTGGCAAAGTAGTTGTGAGTCATACAGTATGTGTAAATAGCCCTATCTGCCCCCACAGATGTATAATGGCCATTTAGCACCATGGGACACAAAAAGTCTTACTCATAACCTACTTAAACTCCAAGTCAGAAACGTTTGGGTTCATGATAGGTTTAAAAAAAAGAAAAAAAAAGAATCAGTTCACTGCACATCTTAACAATCCATCTGATGATCAATAAAAACCTTCCCTTCAAACTATCAGACAGTAAAAAACGGTCTCACATCGTGCAGTCCCTGGACAGATTTAGTCAAACTAATGGTGCGATGTGACAGAAATGGGTCAAAAAAACTGCCAGACAGACTCTATAATGGAAATACTGCAATCCTGCTGAGGTACATTTCCTCCCAAAGGCCTTTATAGTAATCCTAAAAATAACAAAACGTCTGGAAAAAAACTCTCATGTAGATTAATTACTTGCTTAAAACAAGGGCATACAGTATGTAATCAATTAAAAAAGGGAGATAACTTAAAGTACAGAGGTGCTCGAATCCTCATTTTTCACCATGCAAATAGTCAATAAACATATTTTTCAACCACACCTCCTGGCCTTCCCTTTTTCTCCACCTTTACCACAGCCTTGTTTTGTCTGCGAGAGGAGAACGTTCCTGGAAAAAGACGTTTCTAACACATCCTTGACTAACAGTATAAGGACAGGACAGCAGCAGTAGACTGGTCTGACGTAGGCGACTAAACTCAAAGAGATAACTTTTTACAAACTGGGTCAATTTCTTCTTTTTGTTTTGCATAGTGAGGCACAGAAATGACAGAGCAAAACAGGAATAGACGGATGCAGGACTGAAAAAGTATCAACTGTTTATATTCTCATGCTTTTATTTTGTAGTTTTATTCTGAAAGTTAATATATTCGGGGGAAAGTTCCTGTAAAAACTTAATCTTAAACCCATTAATCAGCCTAGAGTGCATTCAAACTATGTTAACGAGTTTGTTTGGAGGACCGTATAGCAGATAGTAAAGTGCGTCATCTAGTGGTAAAACTGTACATTACTTTTTTTTATGAACCATTCAGCCAGAAAAGGACTCTCCACAGAGGCCACAGATTTCATTAAGGCAAATGGAATTTAGCCCCATGAAGACAACATAAGGAGGTTAAGTGCTGCCTACAAAGAGGTTCAATGCTGTTATGAGAAAGGTGTGGTTCTAATCCATGATCAATTAAAATCTCGGGCTGTTACCTACAACTATAGGTAAAAGTAAAGTTATGACTGATCTTTTCAATCTGGTTTTGTGTAGTGATCTATAATTAAATGACTGCATTTGGACCTGTATGAAAGATAATATATGATGATCGACTGAGCTTGAATTTTTACTTCGGGTGTTTGAATTAGCACTAAAACTCACATTGTTAAAACGTAGGAAATTTCGCTTTACGTTGATAAATAATGCTTTGGGATATTTGGATAAAAACACTTGAGACAAGTTAAACCATTACTTTGTTATGATATCATTTGAATGTGGACTCTATATTTATAACAGAAAATAAACAGACCGCCAATAAACGTGTGTATTATTCTTCACTTTGCCTTGTTGTAGGAAACGTGTCTATGAAAACCCATTTTCACTGAAGCCCCTCAAACGCAACACGACTTCTCGGCGGCAGTCGCGGCTTCTTTGATGTTTAACTTTCTCGACCTGAGCTGAATCTACTCTGAGGTAATTATTAAAATTAATATATTTCGTACATTTACATTGTATATCACAGCTTGCGCATGACTAAGTGATGTAAAGTGTTTCCGTTTGAACCGTGAAAACGTAACGTCAGGTAAGTTAAGGTGAAGAGGACAGGAAGTTATGCTAACGTGAAAATTGGTGGATTTTTTTTGTTGTTTCGAGTTTTCTACCGGGATATCGTCTAAATTGAAAATGAAGAAAAAAAAAGTGTGAAAATGCTACAGTAGGTAAAAAAAACCCCAACGCTGACGTTTTACCGTAGTGGCCTCACCTGTGAAA
Source organism: Selene dorsalis (assembly GCA_900303245.1). NCBI lineage: Eukaryota > Metazoa > Chordata > Actinopteri > Carangiformes > Carangidae > Selene > Selene dorsalis. The sequence continues at coordinate 7,879 of OMNW01021329.1, forward strand.
CTTTACCTGCTACACTGTTGCACGAGAGCTCATTTAACGGAGGCGATAAAACATCTTTTTTTAAGCGTCAAATGTAACACAAATTCACCACAGAGACCACAGAGCTACAGTAGGTTGCTATTGCAAGTAGAAAAAAAAGGATTCCCGCTAAAATGCCTAATGTTATGCCCAACCTGGGATTTTATTGATTAGGACTGCACAAATAATAATCACTATGTTACCAAAACTACTATATGGCCAAGTGCAGTGTGCAAATATTTGGTGCAAATGCAAATATATAATCTCCATATCTGCTCATATCATAGCAATATGATGTTTTTTTTTTTTTTTTTTTGCATATTGCAGCAGCCATTCTTATTGATTTTGCATCACTATAAAGGCAAAGGCACATTCATCAACGTGACAACCCCAGTTTCATGATACCATATGCTTTGGGTGAAGAGCTTATTAATGAGCGACGTGTGAGTTTACTGTAATAACCTTTAAGTAGTAATAGAGATTTTCCATCTATCAACAGGTGTCAGATTTTGAAGAGACTCATGAGTGACTGCGAGGAGGGAGACCTCCTTTGGGAGACTTTGATTTCACCCGTAAAGAGAAAAAGAAAAAAGACCCCGAAAAAGGACAAAAAATGTGAAAAACACAAGAATCACATCACCATGAAAATGGACGAGAGCGTGCAAGAGAAAAAGAAGAAGAAGAAGAAATGCAAATTCACAGATGCAATGGAGAAAAGGAAAGAGAAGAAGAAAGAAAAGAAGGTAAAGAAAAATAAGTTGCCAGTCGGGCTGGATCACAGTTTTATATTCACACAGGGTTGTTCTTCTTTTTTTGGCCCTTCTGCAAAATCAAAACCTTGCAGCACGGAGAGAGTAAAACCTGATGACCAGACTCAAGACTCAAAAAACAACAAAAGGAAAAAGAAAGTGGCGTGGGATTTATCACAACCAGGCTACATCCGCATCAAACGTCCAAAGTTTGTCTCTTCCACGCCCAAACAAAACAACCAATCAGAAGAGGAAGCTATGAGAAACGGAGAGACAACCACAAGTCAACCACAGGACAATGACTCTCAGTGCACCGGTGATGATATCAACAGCCAGGACCTGTTCATCACGCAGAAGACGTTCAGGTCGTCGCCCTCCGAGCCTTCCAGTGTGGAAATGAGCGACAAAGGTCTCTTTATCACAACTTCTACACCGGACACACAACCAGAGGAAGCATCAAACATCCATCTACGGCAGCTTCACTTTTATCAGCAGCACAAAAAGGTGAAAGGACCACAAAGTCTGAAGACAGTGAGGATAGAAGAAGAAGAAGAAGAGGAGGAGAGGTTGCACTTGGCACAGCAGAATCCCAGGAGGGAAACTTTGTCTTTTCACAAACAGATGGATTTAAACACAAAGTTTATAGAGGAGAGAAACGTGTCGGGTCGTGTGCATGTGAAGCCCAGTGTAGTCAATCTGTACCTGGATGAACCAGTCGTGTTAAACCCGTCATTGCGCGTCACAAAATCGAAGCCAGACACCCGTTCTCCAGGCCGACGGTCTCCTTCACATCTTCAAAACACTGCTGAGCCTTCCCTGCTTCTCCAAGTTTTAAAAGCAAACACGTCCACACAGACAGAGAACTTCTTCACGGCTGAGCTCTGCTCCTACCTCAGCTTCTGCCAGAAGAGAAAAGAGCCTCTGATTTCTGAGAGCTGGAAACCTTTGGACCTGAGTCTGCCACAGAGGGTCAGGAGAGACCTGGTGAGGTGTGTTGTGTCAGTGACTGAGGTCAGAGGTGACGGCGACCAGAAAACATCACCTCTGCCAGGCATGATCAAAGACGGTGCTCACAAAGACTTCAGCCGGCGGCCATCTTGTTCCTCGGAGATAAAGGACGTCGAGGTGAAGAAGGAGCCTTCAGGTCGGAGCCGATTGTCCGTTAGTTCACTGAGTAAAGGAAAAATGACTCCGAGCCCTCAGTCAGAGTCCGAGGCCAAGTCTGCAAACTCCAGTGAGGACAGCGAGCCGCCCTGCAGCACCGGGAAACCGGACCTGACCCAGGTGAGACCACATGATCCTCCACACTGGCCCTTCATCAAACCGTCATCAAATATATATTATCGCATTCAATCAGTACAAGGTGTAAAATAAAATATTTAGCGCTGAGGTTCCCTTTTATAGTTTGTATGATCAGCATCTGTTAGACATCACCAGCTGAACTAACTAGGTCAGAAAATATTAAACAACCTTTTACCTTGAAACTGTTGCACCTCCTAAATAATAACACAACTAACTTTTATGTTAGAATAAAAAGAAACTGTACGATCAGTTACCAAACTGACTTTGTCTCTGTAGGTCCGAGCGGTCCAGACCAGACTCAATGAATCCTTCTTTTTCAAGACCAAAGGAGAGGGGCTGTCCCTCAGACCTGAGTCTCCACTGATGAAACTGGCTCAGGGCCGAGAGAAGACGACCAGGAAGAGTCACTGAGGTCGGAGATGAAGACGTCTGGACACTCTGCATGAATTCAGCTGTTTATAGTTTTTACCTTGTTCAAGATTAAAGACAGAACTCACAGTATTTGGAGCATGAGCTGTAGATACCATTGGATATGCCTTTGTTTTCATTCGTCACTTTATCTGGTACTATTTGCTAAAACTAACGCAGTCTAACACAACAGTCCTGCAATTAATTATCCCACATAAAGAGACCTCTGCCTCTGAAACCTCTGAAACAACTTCAACACAAGGTGAACATTATAATCTTTATGTAGGATAATTTGCAGGACTGTTTGTTGTATTGGACTGAATAAGTTTTAGCTCCCAAGCTGATGAAGTCGCTTTGTGTTTGTCAGTTGGTTGAATCTTCAGCTTTGATGTTTCTATAATGTTGGTCTCGTGTTTGAAGTCCTCACAGGTCTGTGAGCCCAGTTCCTGCTTTTTAAGCATCAGTTTGAATTGTAGTTGTTTGAATTTCTCTGAAAACTTGATCATCAGATTGTAGCTGTGAACTTTGTCTTTAGTCTGTTCTGTATAAATCAATTAAAGTTTGTTAATTGTACAGGAACTGTGTTTTATTTAACCAATTGTACTTATCTATGCACCTTACTATGCTTAAGCTTAATAAGTTTACCTCCTGTGTAACTACATGAACTACATTTATGTTCAGATCTACTGTGTTGGGAGTCCAAACAGTCACTCTGTCTTTTAAGCAAACCAAGTACCACTATTCAAAAGAAAGAAAACATCTTTATTAGCATTATTGCTAGTTATTATACACAGCAACCAACATCTGTTACCACAAAAAACTACCCTTGATATTTTATTCTAGCTGCTGCTCCTTCATTGCAGCTGTTTGTCATTTACTAATGCGACCCCATTGTTACCTCTTATCACTGAAAGCGGATCAGAAATGCAAAGCACATCCTGAATATGTACTAATGGTACTTGAGCTTGGGTTTTTTGTTGCTTTCAACTGAATGGGGCCTAAACAGCCTAGTTGTGTCTGAAGAGCTTGATCCCCATCCAGCTCCAGAGGTGGAAGAAGACGTAGACGGGGATGGTGACCGGCAGCAGCAGACTGTAGAAACACAGACTGTTGCTGCTGGTGCAGCCTTGAGGGAAGTTCTCATCCACTGCAGCGGAGTAGAACAAACCAAAGAGGGACACGATTGGGACCAGCCCCACCATCATGGACAGGGAGAGCATGGTGGCTTCTGATACAGCGTACCGTTGGGTTAATGAATAATGTCTCACTGTGCAACAACACAAAAGGTGGTTAAGAGTCGTACTGCCTTATTTAATCCAACAATGAGTCTGGTTTACTTGAGTTGGTTTAGTTCGCACTGCTGCTTCCTTCTACTCCTGTGCTGGTGGGGTCGAGGGGTCGGCGCCTTTCTGAATGAGTCTGGCCTCCTGAGGGATCATGTTGGGGATGCCGTCAGTGATGGGGTAGGCGATGCCGAGCTCCTCGTTGATCAGCTCGTTGGTCTTCGCCTCGTACCTGTGAGGGATATGAGATCAAAATAGACTTACTGTCTCGAGCAGGTCATGTTTACCGTGTGCAAATGTGAAGGGGAGGGTCTTTTATAATTCAGAAACAGAAATGAAGTCATCAATCAACACCTGACCTCTGCAGCTGCCACACACTAAAATTGTGTCCCATTAGATCAGAAAAGATAACTTTGCAAAGTTTGCAAAACTAGGAATTCAGGAAGGTAACATCTTTTCAAGCTTGTGTTTTTTTTATATACAATATTTTACTTTATTACTTAGTTTTTCTTATTGAATACGATCATTACCACTTTTACCACTTTCTATCTATCTATCTGATAATATATTCATGTTAATTTATTAAGGCAGCATATAATATAAAAAGTACTTGTTCTAATATGTTTTCCTGATTCACTTTTAAACATGTCTATCCTCCCTGTTTTGAAAGTGGTCTCCGACTTTTACATCCCATTGTATATAATATCATACAACATACAATGACGTCAGGTGACACAACATATGTCTAAACAGTATAACAGACATATTTGTATGTGTCAGACATGTAGTATGCAATACATTAGTATAAGAAATCCCTAAAAACCATTTGTGTCCAGTAAAATGTGGATCAGTTGGTGAAGATTTAGTGTAACAACAAAGAGTTACCTATCATACCTAGAATGACGTCAGACCTTTTCGACATTTCCTGTACATTTCACATGTAGGTAATCTATTGTGTGTGTGTGTGTGTCATATGCATTAACGTGTTCATATGTATTCACGTGTTCATATGTGTGTTTAGTGTGTTTCTTACCTAAGCGGCTTCTTTGACAGCGGACAGACGAGGAACTCGAGCAGGGAAGTGTCAAACGGCTGCTGCGCTTCGTCCTTCACGTCCGTTAAACTCCTGACAAACACCGACACCGGCGTCAACGTCCGTGTTAAAGCTGCACGTTTCACATAGCGGTGAACACCAAACGTCTCTGTCACCACTTTAACCAAAACATTACGAAACATGACCAAACTACTACTGAGGAAAGACACCAAAAATCCGTCCCTGACGGAAGAAGCTCGTGTCGGTGCAACCGAGATATGAGTCCGCTTCCGGTCCGATGAAACATTGGTTCCGCCTATCGCGACGCTCTTTAAAAAAAAAAAGGCTATTTGTGATCGTTTTAATTCCCTTTCGCTGACAATAATTTCAAATATTAAGCAAGCCACATGAAATATGATTGGTATTACTTTCATAAATATCTCGTGGTGAGTGATTGTTTCCTCGGTTTCCGCATTTAGCCACGAGGTGGTGGTGTTGCACTGTTTAACGTTCGTGTGATATGAAAAGAGAATATAAAAAAAAAAAGGCACCAAAACATTGATTGAATTGAATATGGAGATCATTTAGACCACATAAGAAACTGCTTATTTTTTAATCCGGTGCTTTCATGAATAACTTGAAACTTGAACCAAATCCCATAATATAAAATCAAAATGTACAATGTATCAAATAGAAACTAATACAGATACATATTTTGTGAATTTCACAAGTCAGCGTTTGAACTGTAGTTCCACTTAAGTCCAATAGTTGTCTGGAGGATGATTTCCCAGCAGGTTGTGTCTATATGTCTATATTAAATATTGTCAGAGAGCCTGGTGCCAGCCACAGCAGAATTCATTCCCCAATCCATATGGCTGCAGATATTGCTCTGAGACTTTCCTGGCAGGGAATCAATGTTTTAAAAATGCTTCTAGCTGTAATATATCCCACTGCTCAGAAGTACAAGACCTGCTTATATAGTTTTCGTTTCCTCTTTGCTTCACTGCCAAGGGCTTGAATACATAAGTAACTATAACAACTGTAGCTGTGTTCAAGCCAAAATGGGATGCATTGTAGCGCAAATGATTGAGCGATTTGCTGATGGTTGATGTAGCTATGGTGGAAACTAAAGAAGACATCTTGAAAATAATACAGAGAAATCCCATTCAGAAACAATATATTGACTTGTTGGTGCAGCAGTAAACAACCAACAATCACAGCATGGCCTGAAAAGCACCGTTATTTACTGCTCAACATCAACCAACATCAGTGGATGGACTAAAGTTTAAAAAAAAAGAAAAGAAAAGAAAAGAGAGTCTTCAGATGCATTCTTCTGTGATACTGAGAAACATCTGTATATGACCAAACAGCCGCGGATGATGCTCTGATCTAATTTAACACAACATTGCTCCTGAAGTGCTGATGAAGTTTCACAGCGGTGATGAAAAGGATTATTAGGAAGGAACAATATGCCGGGGACTCTTAGAATAGATAACAATTAGAAAGTCATTTTTCAAATGGTGAGGCACAAAGAGATACAGGAACATTTCTATTTTGGTCCAAAAGCAGGAAAAACTTGTTGTTTAAATCGCAGTGATATTTGTATTAAAACAAGGCTTGAGACCTTTGTGGGGCAGACAGCATATCCTTTACATCTGGAGTTAAACTGGACAAGGAGGACAAAGAGCGCACTGTGTACGGGCATGTAAGTCAACACAGACTCAAGGTTCAGTTACTGAGGCCTATTGTTGTTGTTGGTGAAAAAATCCATCTCAGACAACCTACAGACTCATGTCTTCGTCTGGGTTTGCTCCAAATGAACCACTGGTACCACCGAAACATGCGATATCATGAGGTAATTTTATGACAGTGTTGTTTTCACAGCTTGTTTACAACAAAAAAAATCAGGACTTGATGGTTATTTCTGTTTGAAAAAGGCAAATAAGTGTATTCGTGGTACATGTTCTGTTAAGAAAAAGCCATTAAAAAAATCCCAATGACGAGAGATAGTGCTGAGTTAATGAAGCTTGTGAAGCTGCAGCCGGTCGGGGAGGTAGTTCCAGGACTTTGGGGCTCTTTGTTTCCATGCAGTCTCCACCTTCCATGTCTTCTAAATGATAACCTCTAGGGAAATCAGGTCTGTGTTGCGCACAGTGTCACGCTGACTGAGGGATGACAGTGTGAATTACCGCTACGGTCCAGGACTGTAAAATAAACCCAGGACGGTCCCTCAGGTTTCAAGCCATTGGTCACAATGTCCTGATTCATACCTCAAAATTATTTTGGAAAAGGAAAAAAAAAAAACAACCCAAAGGTGGCTCAGCAGACTTGGCAGAGAAGTTGGTGTATCCCTGCCAAGGTTGTTACAAAACTAATAAGTTCTAAGCTTTCTGGGCAGAGAGAAGGATCTCTCATAATCTCTCCGCCATCAATACAAATGCTGTTCACTGCTTCTCCAGCAATATTGTCTTAGATTGGCTCGGTGCATCAGACCATCATGGATGTGTGCAAAAAGGCCTCATGTCCCATTTTGGGTGATTGTTTATGTGTTACATTTTGTAGAAGATCCTCAGAGATGATGAAGCGATGCACAATTCGGCAACGGCTTCTTTTCATGCCTTTCTGTGGTTCTGTAGGACGGGTGGGAGGAAGAGCTGCTGCGGTGCAGGCGTTGCACACTCAGCAGCAGCAGCAGCAGCACAGGGGGCTTTTTGCAGCCTGCCCACTCCTCCCACTGGTATTTGTCAGAGCTTTCATCAGTCCCACACCTTCTGCTGACCTTTATACTGTCACTCACCTGTTCACCATTTCAAGAGTTCCCCGAGACGACTCCTCTATCGGAGCTGTGTTTTTTCAGGCTGGCTCTCCCCCGGCTGGCATCAAGGAGAAGCCTTCATGAATCAAGAACGTACGCTGACGGACCCAACAAAGCTTTCGCAACGTGATGGTGACATCTGAGGCTTCTTTTATTCCTCCTGGCAGCTGCCGTACATAGAAACCACGCAGTACTCTGTCTTTTCATAATGATAGAGTGTATCTGTCAAGCCTTTGCACACCTTTGTTCCTTTGCTTTCACTGCGTAATACAATATTTCCACTCATTAACCTAATTACCACGGACCCACATACATAGTTTATGGTAATGCAAAATTATCCCTCCCAAGTTTCCATTATATCTCCAAAGTAAAAGCCTTCATTTCCCTCATTTTATTACCTCGTCTTATTTATAGAAATCCACTTACAAATGCTTTCACACCTGCCTGAGGATCCAGTGAGCTGGAGTTATACTATCCTAATTGAAAAGATAACTAGTACTTCCAATTTCATCACTGCACCCACACACAGAGCTAGAATAATAAAAAAAAAAGTATTCTTGGCATCTTCTACATAACTTTTTCTTTTCTTTTTGTGAAATTGAGCAGCATGTGAGAATTCAATGTCATTTGCGCTGGAGCTGGAGCTGTGATCGTTTCCTTGCTGAGTGCAGGTTTTATCTGTTTAGAAACGGGAGATTAGGCTTCTCTTCCCGCCAGGACAGCTTTCATTTCCATGCTGAAATATTGCTGATGAAGCATTTGCTGCTTAATCTGATAATCAGATCCCTGAGGACTTGCTTCTCTCCTCCTGTCTTTCTTGTCTCCCATGTACCTTTAATCCTCCTCTGTCTCACCCCCTTTCCTCTTATTTCTTCAACCCCCCCTTTTTTCACACCCTCCACCTCTGTCTCTTTATTTCCCCCTCCATATTTCTTTCTTCCTTTTTTTCCTTCCTTCCTTCCTCCCTTCCTTCCTTCCATCCTTCCAGTCAACACATTTTGCTGCCAACAAAGATAAAAAGCTAAGCTCCTGCTAATGCACCTGATTGATGGACAGGCACAGATCCAATGAAGCGTCGCCCTTCAATTAGGCCTCCATGGTCACCTGGCAACAGTGCACTCTTCAATTAAGTCTCAGTGGTTACTCAGCAGAAGCGTGAGCCAATGAGGTGTGAGCAAAGGTTGACAGTGCATCATTACGGCTCTGCCTTCAAGGCCCCGGAGAGCCACGCCGGCTTTAATCACTCAGCCACTGGTTAGCGCTGTGGATGCTTCTGTGTTTATTACACGGTATGTTCACGGCTCATTGGACGTGCTATAGCTTTACAATACCTTTGATGTCATGAGACTTGTTTATGAGGTGGTCATGGTAACTCACCCTTACAATATGGATGCATGGCTTCAGCTTTTATGATACTTCATATGCAAAAGTGCTTCATCGTTTACAGACAGACAAAGTGTGAAGCTGTTTTGATGCCCAGCCATGTTGTCGTGCTGTGTTACATGATGAATTTCCACTTAGAAGACACATCCTCTCTATAATGGTATCTATTAAAAGAGGAGGAGGAAACAGCAGAGGGAAAGTGAATTCAAGTGGGGGAAGGATGACGTCTGAGAGAGCAGGAGTGAAAGGAAGAGGGAGGGACGGCAGAGAGGATAATGACAGAGTGAAGGAGCGACTGAGTGGGACTGAGAGAAATAGTTTCCAGCCAGCTCTTCGGTGGACTAACAAGAGAGTACGATGTTGCCTGGAGGTGATAATTACTGTGTGCTCCGGGGTTGTGAGGCTGCAGAGGCCCACACATTTGCCCCCAGTTTAGCTACACTACAGAGGACACACTGTACCAGGATGGCTTTATTATCATTATTTTTTCAGTGTTTATCCCAGAGTTTTGCACTTGAAATTTCCTCCGAGCATTCAGACCATCAAGAGAAGATAACATTCACAGCTGAAGTCTTAAAGGGAGACACGAGGTCATAGCAGCTCTTTATGGCAAAGTGAATCATGTGGCTATTCTGGGTGGGAAGTTTCAGGGGGTAAAGGAGACGTTAAATCCGAGTGCTAGTTGCAGATCGCAAAGGCCGTCTCAAGTCAACTATCCGCTTCAAGTCCAAGGCCCAGTCCCACCTACTCGTTTTGAATAGCGCTTGTGGAAAAGAGCCATATCCCTTTCACCGAAAAGAGAATTGGGACGTCCCTAAAGTTTCAAGTCTCTCTGGAAAAGACCTGACTCAAAGTTTATAGAGAGAGAGGTGCAAATCAAAGCAAATCTCAAACAAGGTGAAGCCAGGTCTTTACTCTCGTCATGGGTTTGTAAGCTCTTTATGGGCACTGTAGTGTCCTTCAGCTCATTGTTTTGGCAGCTTTACTGCCCCGATTCAAGTCATCCAGCACCAACAGGCAGCTGTTGTCAAAAATATAGCTGACATAAACCCACTGCACTGTAAACAGCAGATGGACAAAGTCAGAGAGGAACTGGTGAAAAAGGACAAACACAAGCTCAAGAATCCTTATGTTGCTTTTTGTCTGCTGGACGTATGTGAAGGCAACTGTTTACAAAGGCAGGATAACACTAATGCACCATGTGAGGACAGATGATTCTGAACCTCCAGTGTCTCGATATTCATTATTTGCAGAGATAAAAAAAAAAGAAAAAAAAAAGAGACAAGACACATTTTACCGTTGCCAAATACACTGGTAAAAAATAGCGTGGACATTTTCATGACTCGATCATATGAACAGCTTCCCAAGGGTCCACAAACCTGAACCACAAAACAGAACAAGATCAACAGAAAGTTTGGAAACAGACGCTGCGACAGTAGCCGGACACACACACTAACTTACCACTGTCACTGTATCCCTGGCTGCGTTACTGGTACCTCAGTGGGTTGTGATTGAAAAAGGGAATTTTTGAACACATAATAGTCAGATTAATAATGGATAGGTTGATCCTGTTTTTGTGTTGAATTATTGATGGAGATTGTTGACAGCAGAGGTTTTGGCTAAATTATAAGTTATATTTGATAAGGCTTCATGACAGTGTGTAACTTTTACAGATCTGTAAATGCAGTGCAAATGATTTAAAGCTGGTGTATGCGAGTGTCAAATCAGCAAAAGTTAAATTTACTCATACATAAAACATACACACCGACACTCCGGCACTTTCAACTACAAATGCCAAGTCTGCAGGGAGTCATATTTCTACTTAGAGAAATTATTTGTGTTATCATAATTAAAAGCAAAGCTATTTTATCTTTAATGAAATTCCACATGCACAATGTGCTTAAAAGCCAGATGTCTGAGTTTTCCACCAGCACTCAAACACACCATGTCTTTGTGGATCACCCTATTCATATGCACAGGAAGTTTATAAAAAACCTGGATCTAATCAGAGCCGTCATCGTCATCTTTTCAGTCTTTTCATAAAGCTGACTTGTGCACTTATAGCAAGACAGTTTGTTTTTAATTAACTAAATGGGACATTTGCATCTGCGTCTGTTCACCTTACAATATCATCATCTGTGACAGAAAGGACGGCCAAAACACCTAATTTAAGAAAAAGTTGAATGGTTGATAAGACATATCCGAGCCTATATATATATATACAACTTTAATTTCATCACGATTTGTTCATTTTACATTTAGCAATGGAAATGTTCAGGCTAACGAGAAGGCTAAAATGTGGCTGCCATTCATTGGTATTTGCATTTGGCCTTTTCATAGCTTTATGTCTTTGAGAATAAAAACTTGATCATTACAGACAAGGTCACATGAAGTAAGTGGAGCACCATGGGACGCTGCAGACTTATATATTTAACTGGATGTGTCACCTGGAGTCAGGTACAAATGCTGCATTTCTTGGTTTTGATGTAATGGACATTCAAGGGGAGGGAGGAGGAAGCCACTGAAATAATAATATGTTTTATTTATAGAGCACTTTTCAGGATACTCAAAGACGCTTACACAGAAGAAAAATACCAAATAATATAAAACACCAAACAGTAGATATCTTGAGTTTTAACTCTGTTAAAGCGTCTGCACATTCATTTTACACCCAGACAGGTAGTTTCAATTATTTTGCCAGATCAGACAGTTGCTCATTTACTGTGCGGGCAAACACAGACTTTATTAAAAATGATGTTTTTCTATGATAGTTTTATTTAACTTGTTATATAAGGACGACTACAGCTCTGATTCTGTTAAATATACAGTGTTTGGTGACCAGGTTCAGTCCTGCTTGTACCTGAACATGAGAAAACTGCCCAGAATAAGTGAAAACACCTGTGTGGACTGACGGGATTTCAGCGTGGATTTACTTCAACTCATTATTTCATCACATCAGATCTCCATGAACATTGTGTGTGAACAATCAGTCTCAACATCACTGCTTTGAAGTTCATCTCTTGCAGAGCACGGAGACTGAGTTGGGACATGGTTTCGACTGAGGCCACGTTGTCCGTAATATTTCTGATTCTGTTTCAAATATTTGATGATATATAAAGTTATATAATAAAAACCTGTTAAAAATTTAAATGTAAATGAAATTAAAGGGATGTAGTACTCTCTGTCCTATCACATAACTGAGTGCAGAACCGGCTTTGAAACAACATGTTGCAGGGTAAAATATACAGAAAATATAACTTCACAGTTCAATGAATAACCAAAATCTGTTTCATTGGTGGCCAGATCATCATTTCTTATTTACGCAAAGTTCAGCTGTGGGAATTTGGACCTCAGCATTTCTAAAATCCAACACAACACACACAGTTTCCACACCACTCTCCCTCTCCTGCACAGGTCTTCAGATATACATTATTGTTGCACGAGCCACAGTCGTGTTTATGTGCTGGTGTTACAAAAGCTTGCAGGAAAATCTGAAATCTATATCTGGATGTACGGATGGATGGATGGATCTCTTGCTCTTGTCTACAAACGCACAAATATGGTGGCTCCCAGCGTGACCAATAGCTCTGCCCCCGATCATCTTATTGATTAAAACCCATACCGTGAAGCCTGGGAGGAATAGACTTTCTCTTTATAATGCCACTTTAAATCACTCTGTGGTTTATTAACATCACACTTTGTCCTTTTTTTTTTTGTGATCCTGAGGAAATCTACACCATCGTATTTCCAACCCTGTTCAGATGAAACATCGTCCAATTCCATAAGACAGAAGACAGCTCCAACCATAAGTTTTAAAATACATCTCTTCTGCTATGTTTACACCTGGTGTCCATACTACTCCAAAAACTGAGGCTTTAGGTCATTTAGTTTAAAAACTCTGGGGTTGTGCTGTGCTGTGCTCCATGAGGGGTGCATACAAGAGGAATAATTAAATGGCTCATGCATTCTCATTGTATGTGAATGGTCATGTAGGCCTACGTATGGATGGAAATCGTTTCGGTTTTCCAGCAGGAGGCCAGATATCAGCGAATCACAAAAGCACATCACAGTACAGACGGCTGGCAATGTCATCGATTCTTTAACTAATAGCATCTAACTTAGCTTAGATGTTTGTACTCAGGATGTCCCACAGGGTTTAGACAATGTATATGACAAGCAACCAGCAATAGTTTAAGTTAAAACAATCAATAGATCAATTATCTCCAGCAAATCTACTGTCCTATCAAACGAATGTGGGCGGTGTTTCATCCAAACCTGACCGGACCAACGATGAACGCGTCCTCCTGCCTTCACTCTGAATCAAGTATTGTGGAGCGATAACGACTCAGAACTCGTCTGTATGGAACCTGTGTAACAAATATTAACCAGGTGGGAAAGTAAAAACTGTTCTGATTCTTCTGAAACGTGTGCTCTTACTCACCTTCTGCACACAAACATATTGAGACTATGCTTATGGTGGGGTTGTGTGTGATGACACTTGGGGAGTCCAGGCTTCATCTTAAACTGCAAACAGGGGCCAGGAATACATCACAGAGCACTTGCATCGGTTTCTGAGCTCTGTCCTGTAGAACAAGTGACCTTCATTTTCATTTTGATTGCAGACTGGATAGTTTCAAGAGCCCTTGTTCCTTGTCAGACGATACCTTGGACACTTAGTTCACTTGCTTAGGCCAGCATGTTAGTCCATGTCTAACCGGACTCTAAATTCTTTCTATGTGCATCAGAGCTCTGTGACCGTCGGCCTCAGATCTGGGTCAGTTTGGTGTTTTTGGTTTGAAGCGGTGGAGCTCTTCGCCTGATCTTCCACGCTTACTAAATTAGTTCATCACATCACAGTTGTTCCAGCAGCCAAGCAGCGTCCTCATGTTCACTGTGGCAGGACAGTCAGTATGTTAGTGATGGTCCATTTCTGGCTGGTGCAGTCTTGAATGACCAGCTGGAAATTGAACTCCGAGCGTTTGTTCTCCACCAGCTCCAGACAGCGCAGAGAGTCTGTGTTCTGGATGGAGCCGCCCTACAGCAAAGGAGAAAACAAGAGAAATTTAGTGACCCAGTAAATCCAAAAAATGTTGATATACAACTGCATCTGCTGCAAAATCCATTTTCAGAATCTGACATACCATGGCCATTTATCAAAAGAGACAAAGAGAGAGAAGTTGTATGCAAACAGTAGCTAAACACGAGATTCACACCCACATGTACAGACACTGCAAGTGAAAAATCCACCAGTAGCAGCTCTTAATGTCTTAAAACCTGTTGAGGTCATGAGGGTTACAGATATAAGTGCATTATGTAAGGCATTTATACAAAAGAAGAGTGACAAGTGAACAAGCTGTGGATATTTACTGAGACAAATGAGCTTCTCAGTGGCTCCAAACATTTTCTAGTGGTTGAAGCTCTCGGATCAGAGGCGCAACTGACTTTCAACCAGGAGAGGTCAGAAGCCAACAACCACCAGTGGTAAATTCAGATGACTGGACATGATTAGAAAAGGTATAAACTTGAGTCTTCATAGAACTGCCTGTTTCTGCCAGACCAAACTGTTAATGAGCGAAGACCCGGTGGCCCTGCTGGCTGAGCTCCAGAGATCCATTGATCAGTGTCAGTGGAGGTCAACAGTTGTTAATCCAATCCAGTGTATCAATCATCATGAAGACGTCTCTTTATACAAGTTTTGCTTGGACCAAATAAAGCAACTAACCAATAAAACCAACCCTATAGACCGTGACCCTGTCAACCATCACTGGAAAGACCTCCACCGGTCTCCTCAGTGAAAGAGTTGAATCAAATCCAGTTGAAAATCTCTGTCGTGCCTTGAAAATGTCCGACCAGAGAAGGATAGCAGCAGCTCAGACCCTTGAAGCTGCAATCACTGCTGAGAAAACGATCAGGATACTGATATCAGTGTGATATTTCATGTCTCCTCTCCAATCCAGTTTTTGCTTTGTCATGATAAGTTATTGAGTGTAGCTCCACGAGGGAGAAAATGAATTTGAACTATTTGAAAACCAGACAAAATGTGAAATAAGTGAATCGGTGTGAATACTTTCCAAATGCACTGTTTGATTCATTGGTATTTCAGTCTCTCGGCAGCACTACTGATCTCTCTGCCTCCTTCTGTGTCTTAGTTTTTATTAAACAAAGAGCTGGAACCAAAACTAGATCCTTAGCTTTATGTAAAAAAACACTATTATGTTCTAATGAGCTTGAGCGCTGGAAAGAGAAGAGTAAAGCTAATTGTGTCAAGCTCAATGTGTGCGTTAGGACGGCTGTTTAGTTTCAAAATCAATACATTTTACATCTCCCACAGCAACACACACACACACACACACACAGGGAGGATGATTGGCAAGAGCCAGTGAGAACTGCATTGAACCCTGCTGCCAACTCTGCATTCTGCATGTAACGACACTGTTGTTCACTACACAACCAGAACAATGTGGAAGAATAAACCCATGTGCAGCAGCAGCAGCAGCAGCAGCAGCAGCAGCAGCAGCAGCAGCAGCAGCAGCAGCAGCAGCAGCAGCAGCAGCAGCAGCAGAGTCACAGTCTCTTTGAAGCTCGCAGCCCACTGAAGGTAAATCTATTCTCCCAGCTTGCTTGTCTTGTGTGCACAGCTGCCTCTGCACAGAGCACTTCTGTCCACATTGGCTGTCCTGTCACGATC
>OMNW01021332.1:9665-36097 GCA_900303245.1 Selene dorsalis
TGGCTCTGTCGCTAATAGAAAGGTCTGTGAGTAAATGTACTTATTTTCTTCACTTTTTTGGCTTTGTGCTCAGGAATATTCTGTCTCCTTCTTGTAAACATTTGTGAATGTCGTTTTATTTTGAAAAGAGCGGAAGTGGGTGTGCTGCTGTGATAGCTCGTTAGTATAAGAGCCCGACGGTAGCTTGGAGGCTAGGTTGGCACTGGGTTGTTTTCCTGATAGCCGCCCGGGGTCCTCACTCGTCGCCGCTGAACTCCACCACTGCAAAATCCGTCATTAACGTTACGGCGGTACACGAGACGGACTACAGGATACAGGTTTGTCCTCCTCGATTTGACGGTATGGAAATGTTGTGTGACAGCTAGCTATAACGTCACGTTTTGTATCTGTCAGCCATGTTACTGTATATCAATCAATGATGCAACTAGCCACAGTAACCGTGTTTATTTTTAGCTGCTAACCTGCGCTGACTGCAGTGCAATGAAACGGGGATACTGGCACTGTGCATTTGCTGGAGTCGAACAATGTTGACAGCGCGACATGAATGTTGACGTTGACATGAATATGATACCCGTGGAAATGTGTCTGCAGGAAAAACAAGCTGTAGGTCCGGTCTCAAAGTGTGTTAGCGCACTAGCTGTCTGCTGATGCGAGGCTAAGAGGTTTGCTAGCGAGTTTTGATCTGGCCATGTTCTCTGTTCAGAAATCAAGCCAAGGCCCGAGTCAACAAAATAACATTTAACGATATCGTTGTTGGATGTCATGAAGCATTAATGCTCAGCAGCATTTAGACAGTTGTCTTGAGGCTAACATGAAAAACATATGCTTTCTAGTCAGCGCAGTTGGTTAACTTTAAGCAGTCTTAGCATTGGATTAAGGAGATCATGCTTCTTTAGCTTGCCTCGCAGTAGACCTCGGACACAACGGGTCGTAATGACTGCTGTGTTACTTCAAAGCTTCCCTGAACGCATCACACTGCTCGACATGTTTCTGACGCGTGCTCCTATTACGTCATGTTGCACAGGCCTGTGTGTTGTTGACTTTTGGAGCTTGTAGTCTCATGGACAAGATGACAACTGGTTGATTTCTAGGATTTACAGCATCACCGCCGTATGTTTGTCACATGTCAGTTGATCAGAAGATTACAGTGAATCAGTCCACTTTGCACTGTGTCAATACTGCTCTTATGTGTGGATTTGTGCCCTCAGATGGACCAGCAGGACCAGTCCTATATGTTTGCCAGTCTGACACGGCCTCACTCGGAGCAGCTGCTGCAAGGCCTCCAGCTCTTGCGGCAGGATCACGAACTATGTGACATTGTCCTGCGTGTGGGTGATGCCAAGATCCATGCCCACAAAGTAGTGCTGGCCAGCATCAGTCCTTACTTCAAGGCCATGTTCACGGGGAACCTGTCGGAAAAAGAGACCTCAGAGGTGGAATTCCAGTGCATCGATGAGACTGCCTTGCAGGTTTGCTTGGAGCCAGCACTGATTAACTGATGAAAATGTGTATTTTTTCCTGTGTGTGATGCATTTATCTTTCTATTCCAGGCTATCGTTGAGTATGCCTACACTGGCACGGTGTTTATCTCACAGGAAACGGTGGAATCTCTGCTACCGGCTGCCAACTTACTCCAAGTTAAGCTTGTACTTAAGGAGTGCTGTTCCTTCTTAGAGAGTCAGCTGGATGCAGGGAACTGTATAGGCATCTCCCGCTTTGCCGAGACTTATGGCTGCCATGATCTGTGCCTGGCTGCCACCAAGTTCATCTGTGAGAACTTTGAGGAGGTTTGTCAAACGGAGGAGTTTTTTGAACTGACGAGGGCTGAGTTGGATGAAATAGTATCCAATGACTGCCTTAAGGTGGTCACGGAGGAGACTGTGTTTTATGCCCTGGAGTCGTGGATCAAATATGATGTAACTGAGAGACAGCAGCATCTGGCTCAGCTGCTGCACTGTGTTCGCCTTCCACTCCTCAGCGTCAAATTCCTCACTCGCCTATATGAAGCCAACCACCTTATACGAGATGACCATGCATGCAAGCACCTGCTCAACGAAGCCCTCAAATATCACTTTATGCCTGAGCACAGACTTTCCTATCAGACCGTGTTGTCTGCACGGCCCAGGTGTGCTCCCAAGGTGCTGCTCGCAGTCGGAGGCAAGGCTGGACTGTTTGCCACCTTGGAGAGGTAATGATGATAATGCTTAGATGATCATAATTTTGAGCACCTCTGTTTTTTTCTATTCCTACATTATGTTTTGTGTTTAAAACCAAACAGACCTATTGGATGATGTCTGCCTTTCTCTTGCAGCATGGAGATGTATTTCCCTCAGACAGACTCGTGGATCGGACTTGCCCCACTCAGTGTGCCACGTTACGAGTTTGGTGTAGCAGTGCTGGACCACAAGGTGTACGTGGTGGGAGGCATCGCCACGCACATGAGACAGGGCATTAGCTATCGGAGGCACGAGAGCACAGTGGAGAGCTGGGACCCCGAGAGCAACACCTGGTCCTCCGTGGAGCGTATGGCCGAGTGCCGCAGCACTCTCGGGGTGGTGGTCCTGGTTGGAGAGTTGTATGCTCTTGGAGGCTATGATGGCCAGTATTACCTCCAATCGGTGGAGAAATACGTCCCCAAGTTGAAGGAGTGGCAGCCAGTGGCGCCCATGACAAAGTCTCGCAGCTGCTTTGCCACCGCTGTGCTGGATGGGATGGTGTACGCTATTGGAGGCTATGGCCCAGCCCACATGAACAGGTAATACCAGTGAGAATGGTGATGATATTCGTTGTTGTAGCTGTTGAAACTAAGACATGATACTTGTTGCAGTTTTTATTTTTAAATACAAAGTACACACATTCTTATAAATATTGGGAACCAAAATGAACTTGTATTCATGCAGGAATGTGCAAAAACCTTTTGATGGAAGAACCGTGAATAGCAAAACCATGTACTCGCTGTAGAATTTTGACTACAGTAAGTTTAAAGATAGGATATGTGACATTTAGTTATCTAATCAGCATTTTACCAAATAATTAACAAGACTGAAAATATTTCACAATGTTGCAGCTCAGTCTCTTTTCCTTCAAGTCTAACCCCTTCCACTGACATTTCAAAACATGGGGCGAACCTTTCTTTTATCTGTGACATTTGAGCCTAGTGAAAAACCTCAAGCCCCTTTCAGACCTCCTAACCTGGCTTTCCCTCTCAAGGTCTTGTTAGTTATTTAATAGAACTGGCAATCAAGTGAAGGATGTCAAGTGTTGCAGAGAAAATGCCCAAGAACCTGTGAATGAGTGAAGAGGAGTCAGAGGAGAAGTGATTGCTGAAGTTTGATTCAGAGGGTGCCCGGTTGTTCGCTGCTAGTCAGACCTCTGTTGTTGCCGTGGATCTCTGGAGAGCTGCCTCTCTGTTACTTGTTTCCCTGACTCCCGAAGCCCCTCAGGAGAATGTGTTTGGACAAAGAATCTTTGGGGACGATTTTTTTTGTACCCTAGTGGTCTATATCTTTACACACAGCAAAACAAGGCCAGACTGCCAGGGTACCAGTGACTCTGCTCAAACTCTGTAATTCACCACTGCCAGTGCTGTCATCAATACCAGATGCACTGTGTGTGTGGCTTGACGTAAGTCCTAAACTTTGCTTCTTTTACCGACTATAGTGCTGAATTAAATGTTTTTTTTTTTTTAAATGGAAGAGCCAATTAACTACAAACTGCACACACCTAACAAAAGCCTTGACAGTTTTCTGAAGCATTCTGTATATGTTAACATTTTGCTTCAGTTTGCAGTTGCCGTGTACTTTCACTATATCGTAGAGACTTAAAACTAAACTCTAATATGTAAATCAATGGCTGGAGATCTGTAGAGGAATTGCATTGAGCTGTGAAACATTTTGAACTGAAGTTTACTGGATAACATTTCGTGTTAACTTGTTAGGATTCATGCCTTATTTTGTCTGTGATACACCAACAAGAACACTTGATAATCCCAAAGACATAATGAATATTTTCAGTGTGTTAAGATTTATACCAGATGTCTGCAGTTTCAACACTGGTAAGCAAAGCACATCCGCTTAATTAGTGGTTATATTATTTAATGGCCTGTGGTTTTTATGTGGTATTGCAGCTGCTGTGAGTAGGTACTGTCTGAAAAGTCTCTCCTGCATTCACAGATGTTCAGACATTAGAGTTATGTACTGCACAGCCTGTTGCCGGGAAAAACATCCGGAACACTTCAAAAACAATGGACATTAAACTAAAACTGTCTGCACAGCTAGCTATCAGCAATCGGTAACATTTGTTACTCGGGTGAAGCGACTCTTTCCTTCAACCACTGTGTGCATTTTTGTTAACGTTACGGTGTCTGTCCTGCACAGCGTGGAGAGGTACGACCCCAGCAAGGATGCCTGGGAAATGGTAGCTCCCATGGCAGACAAGAGGATCAATTTCGGAGTAGGGGTCATGCTCGGGTTCATATTTGTGGTGGGTGGACACAACGGAGTGTCGCACCTGTCCAGCATTGAGAGGTATGATCCGCACCAGAATCAGTGGACAGCCTGTCGGCCAATGAACGAGCCGCGAACGGGTGAGTTCACATCATACCCGCAAAGCACCGCATGTTGATGAATTAAACTCTTGCTCCACAGGATTCATTGTTGGTAATATCTGGACCTGTCTTCATTGTGTCACAGGTGTGGGCTCTGCCATCGTGGACAACTACCTCTATGTGGTGGGAGGTCACTCCGGGTCATCCTACCTGAACACTGTCCAGCGCTATGACCCCATCTCAGACAGCTGGTTGGACTCAAGCGGCATGATGTATTGCCGTTGTAACTTTGGTCTAACCGCCCTTTGACCCATGGCCCAGTCAGCTAGGACCCAATAAGAGAACTTAGACAGAAAGACTTTTCTTTTTTGTTGTCTCCTCCTCCTTCCCCACATTCATCCTCCAGGTGCAGAGGAGCACTGCACGCCGACGGGAACACCAGAGGAGCGAGAGCCTGCTGGCTGGATGATGTGCCGGGCTAGCTGGCTGGCTGGCTGGAGGGGGGGCCACAGACATGGCTGCAGAGATGAAGAGCTACACAGCTGCGCGGACACGAAAGGAAGACGATGGGACGGCTGTTGTCATGGGCACAAGGAGACGACCGCTCTACTGCTGCTGGACCACAATGAGGACTCTGAGCCATTTCCCAGAGGATTGTGGGAGAAATCTTGTCACTCTTGTTTCAAAACTCTACGTTATGTTAGCAGACATGTGTTTTGTTTTCTTTCATGCCATTAACAATGTTTAACACTTAAATCTTTTTTTTTTTTTTTCATTTCCCTGCTGCAACCAGAACCACGTGTTCAAAATTTTGTAGAACACCGCAGTTTGCTTTGTGTATTTGTATGAATATGTGGTTGTTGGCCATGTAGTGTGTATGTCTGTGTGTATGCTCAAGGGGTACGTGCATGTCAGATAGGATTGTTTGTTTTGTTACGTGTTTGCGTGCAGAACTGATGCTCGGGCTCAGCGACATGGGAGTTCTGCATCAAAATCAGTGCTTCACAAAACAGAGAAAAGTTGGAATCTTTATATTTTCTCAAAAAGGGCTGCCTTTTTCTCTCTTGTAAATGGTCTAAATGAAATGTATAGATATGAATATATCCTCTAGTGCATTGCCTGTAAATGTTTTTTCTGCACTGGGTCACTAGTGTGTGTGTGTGGGTGTGTGGGTGTGCGTGCGCACGCACATGCGAATGTGTGTAGTTCAACTCCAAGGGTCGACTTAGAGATGAATGATCAATTCTCTTGAGTGTTTGCCACTAGTCTCTGCTTCATCCCTGGAGCCATTGGAAAAAAATCCCCATGTTCGAGCTTCTGTTACATCTTCCTGAGGTCAGGTCATGCACTTGCTACTCTTCACAATAGTTGAAATCGACCTTGGCCCTCTTCTCACCCTTTGGTCTGTACACAATACCAACTGGTGCTATATTTAGGATTCAGGATTCAGCTGTTTGTCTGTGTTGCCTCACACACAATTAGGTCAACCTCTGTATGGCCTCTGCTATATTACTGCGTTAGATGTTTCATCATTTGATTTATGTGCATTTAGATGCGTAAAATCTAAATTGCCCCCAACCATGCAATAAAATAACGTTTTACTGAAAGGGAAGCCTGTGGTTCAACCACAAACTTCTGTCCTCATATTTTCCTAAAACTCTTAAAAAATAATTGGCACTGTGTTTGTTTTTTTTTTCTATTTTTTATTTAAATGATGTCCTTGTCCATGTTTCTGTTTCTCCACGTTGGCCCTGGTGCAGGATATGAGCATGCTTTGCCATTGTCTCAGTTTCCGGTACAGTGTCAGTCTCTTAGTTACGTCTCTTCAGCCTGTGATTGGGTCTGACACCTGGTCTTTGTGCTTGCCGGCCCACCACCAAACACCTGATCCTCATGTGGCCAAGTCTTGCTTGCAAGCTCAGGTTTGAGGTAATTCATCAGCATCATGTAAAGTGCCAACACATGGGCATTTTCCCTCGTTGCCCCACCCTTAGTGCTAGAAAATGTGTCTCCTGTGTGCCACAATCAAACACTTTCTTCTCATCCTTGTTGCTGATGTAATAGCATTATATTCTTCCATGCTGTCATATGGAGGTGGACGATAAAGCACCAAGAGCTGTGCCAGCCAACTCAGGCCAAGTTGTCACTGTTAGCAGTCCTGTGTCCTGGGAGAGATACCAGACTAGTGGACTCTTGAGTGCTCCCCTGGGTGTGTTTGACCCCAGGCTGGCTGAGGGTGTTGCTCTGTGCAGACTTGGGCTGGACTGATGGACAGGTTGAGCAGTGCACAGCAATAGAGGGGGCACTAGACTAGAAGAAGGCTAGGTGTGGTGTGTCTTGTTGAGTCACTGTTCATGTTCCAGCGTAGCTTGAGTTACTTTGTGCACTGACGTTTGCACAGACAGTGGAAACTTAAACCAAGCTCTGCATTGCACTTACCAAACTATTTGATACATATTGTAATTTGTACATATGTTTTAATTTAGGCTAATGGCATTTAGATAATGCAATAAGACTTCTGTTCCCTGTGTGGATGATTTATGTTTTGTGTGTCTCTTTAAAAAGCCAAGGCATTTCATATTGCTGTAACAGAACCCCACATAGCATGTCTGTTGATTGACACTGTTGGCCGGTGATGTGGATGTCTAATCAAATGGTTACCACTGACTTTGCCTCATCCCACCAGATATCTCGTGTTGTTTTGTTGTGCATGCTGGTTCGTTTTCACAAGGCATATATATTAACTTAGGCTCACAATTTGATTTGTTAGTGGCCAAACTGATTCATACACCTTCAAGAAAATTCAGAGTGATTTTCCACCACATAGAGGTCTTGCAAACACTAGACAGGATGTGCTCTTCCACTTTGCTCTAGTACTCTAAACCTGATGTGTTAGACGAGAACTTTAATGACACCGGCCTTGCATATGGGCCAGGGTGTCACTGGTGAATCTTCGAGTTTTATTGCACATTGCTCACATCAGCATACAGATTTCATTTTATTTTGAAAGGGTCACACATAAACAACCCAATCTGTTGTTTTTGAAAATGTCATTTCATTTTAGAAAGATGTGAATGAGTTTTCTAAGTTTTTTTTTTTCATATTTATAATTTGTATTGTTTATGTCCTGTAACCAGATTTTCTGTCTAATGTAATTCATAGTCACTTTACCGTAGCCATGGCACAAATCACGCAGGCGTAATTATGTGCTGCTGCCAAGATTCATCCACCATCAACTTTATGTATAATGTCATGATTTCTGATGTGTATATTAACTGTTTTACCGGGTTTTGGCGAGAGGCTGATGAAAATCTGCAAACGTGAATCTGCAAAAGGAAGGGATGTTGAAATTGAGTTTGTACGCATTTTTATTATGGCCTAACCAATGTCATGTTTTTGCCACCACTCTCACCAAAGTGCTTGTTCCAAGAGAGCAGATGGACGACTAACACCTGGTCTGCGACGGCCTGCCACTCTAATGTTTGTGTCTGAGAGAGAAATCCTTTGAAACTGATGTCAATGTTAGCCAAATGACCACTCTGCTTCTTTTACATTTCCCATCGTGTGTCTGGAGTAAGGTGACGATCTTGAATTTTATATCCTGTGGATTAATACTGGAAGTATAAGATAACCCTAGGTGTAGAGACAGTAGCTTTTCACATTTGATCATGTTTTGATTGAAGACATTTTACATACATTTTAGTCTGTTTGTGTGGTGCAGTTGTACCCAGTTTAAAATAAATGCCTGCCTTAAAAGGTAGTCTGCTTTTATGTGGCTCTTGTTATATCCATCTCCTCCATTCACACATGCAACAGAATCACACAAACTCAACACAGGTATATGCCAAAAATATTTGTATTTGCATTTTAAAGACTGTGCATAGAAAAACAGCCATTGGAAATTAATACTGGAGGATCAAGGATTTATGCTCAACAGGATTCACTGTCACAGACTTTCCTGGGCAGAGGCACTGTGTGATAACAGTAATTATTGGAAAACAAAGTAAAATAACATGTAAAAGGTACATAGAGACTGCAGTGTGTGCTGAGCTAATGCTAAAATACTTGAATACAGTTCATCAATTTAAACATGTTGCCAGCTTAGTGGCCTGGAAGCCAAACGTAATATTTAAATCCTCAACATTTATATGATTTAAGATCTTTGTATTTTAACATTCGCTCATTCGATCATTGTAAGAAAAAACAAGTAAGTGACCTGACATGTTTGGTTGCTTCTGACCCTCACACCACAATGGATTATGTAAAAAGCACCAATTCACTTTTAGGAAGGGGCTGATGTGCATAAATGTGAAGTTCAACAGCTACAGTCAATGTCATTAGAGAACGCACGCTCAGAGGGTGTTCCATTCAACAACCACAACGTAACGATCTTATCAGTCTCCTCTGTGTGGCAGGAAATGCACACTAAGAGCAGTATTCACTATGAGACTGACACTAATATGATCATTTATGCACATCAACCCAGAACTATTATAGTCCATTATATTCTTGGATTCCAAGTACGCCCCCCAAAAAGAGTAATCATCATTTTGCACAGGAAGCTTTCAGCAAGCATTCAGGTAAAATGGAACACATGTCAATCGATACTCACATAGAAAACAGGAAGCAAATGCTGACAGGAATTCATTAAATGTGACGATGATGATGATGATGATGATGATGTGATAAGCAGAGGAATAAGGTTACAGTACTGTAATGCTATCCATGAGATCATGGCAAAAATACTCAGAGGGAGGTCAGATGAATGCTGTCCGTCTTGTGCTTGGTGTGACTGCTGCTCGTCCTCTGTAATGTCTCGTCTTCTGTAGAAACTCACTTGAGATAAGGTGAGTTCACTTGTCAGAGGCGCGGATGTAGACCAGAGAGGACAGCAGCAGGAGCTCTGGTGGCTTGTGTAACAGGATCAGATTGTCGCTCCTCAGCCCGTCATAGTGCATCCAGCAGCCGTCTATCTGGAAGGCTGCAGAGTAGTGATGCTCCTCCTTGTTGAAGAGTGTGGCGCCCTCTAGTAAGTACCTGCAGAGACAAGAGCACTTTTTCACATACTGTCCAGGACATAGTGCAGAGTAGTTGGGGGAAACAACATGTTTTATCTGTGGTCCATGAACATATAAGTATCAAGGGCAATGATTTTAATGGAAATGGTTTCTTTTTCAATGTGGCATAAAAACATTAAATTGAGGGATTAGATTTAATTGGCTATTAAGTAGATACTGAATGCTGGATGTTAGAGTCGTCTCTAACATAAGAGATGTGTGTTAGACTTCACACAGTTGTGTCTCTCTTTAACTTTCTGGCTATTTATGACTTTTCATATTCTAGTGATTATGTTAGATATAATTATAATTTATGCTCAAGTCCAGAGGAATCCCATGATCACACCACTTTGATGTACATGATTAACAGGCAGAGGAACTTGTGTGCAAGAACATATTTTCCTGTGATCTAATCAAATGACCAGCTACTACTGTTGTTTGTCTGTCTTCTGTGGCTAAAATTGGTTTTTAAATCTCTTTATAAATGCTGGGTATGTGCCTCTGTGCCAAAACCATAAAAATGCAGGTCGGTGCAGTGGAAGCTCATATGACGGTGGCTTGCACCACAGTGTGGCCGGAGCAGGCTACAGTACACCAGTCCAGAGGAAACATACTTTGGAGGTGTCATACCTGTGCTGACAGAGAGCCAGGTGGTAAGGGACATAGGACAGCTCCTCCGACTTCCACTGCTGCATGTTGAGAATGACGAAGGGTGGGGGTCCATGGCAGAAGACCCTCGGAGAGAACTCCCTCAGACCATCACACCTGTTACCAAAAGATAATCACTTCACCAAAGAAGTGGAAAAAAGACGGAAGTGACTTACAGGATGAGGAACATCTTCCTCATGTCTCACCCCAGTTCTGAGCAGAGCAGGAGCTTGGGGCAGAAGAATTTGTCCACAGCCGACTGAATGGGGTCTCTGTGAGGCAGCTCGTGAGGAGGGCTGCGGGAAAAATGTGAGAAATAAGAGTTACATTAACCATCAATCAACACTTCACTCATGAGCTCTTTCAAAGACAGTTAAAGGTAGGTGGAGCAGCAATGCATGAATGTAAGTGGAGATTATTTGACTGTGGTAAGTCAGTGAGTGAAAATGAAACCCTGTGTTAGACTGGCAGACCTGAACTATACTGTACGTGGTAATATTGGTTTTAGAAATATGCACAACAGGAAAACACTGCCTTCAGTTCACAAGGTAGCATCAGGATATCTTACTGACTTTGTGCCGCATACCTGATGTTGATCGTGGTCTTGATGAATTCCTGGAAGCGGGCTGGGCAGCTCCAGTTGGTGCACAGGCTCTCCTGCATGGTGGACATGAGGTTCTCCAGGTTCTTTGTGAAGTTCTCGTGCTCATTACCAAACAGGTCGATCTCCAGGGCAGCCTGGTGGATCTCTGAGCGGTACTGTCTTTTGGACATCCTATCCCAGATCCACAGCATCTTCACTGTGGTGTAATCACAGGAGTCCATCAGGTAAAGGAAGTACTCCACAAACTGCTTGCCCAGGAAGACGGCAAGCTCCCTGGGAAAGCCCTGGTTGTCCCGCAGGATCACATACAGGATCATGAGGAAGCCATCGATGGTGCAGGTGTTCTTCAGGTTGATTTTGACGTACAGGGGGGTGCATGATATCGCCTTCCGCCCTGCCTTGATGGTAAAGACGCCACCCCATGGGAGCACGGGCCTCCAGAAGGAGCGGTCCTCTTCGTCATTGTTGTTGATGGAGGCACGGATTTCCTCAAACAAAGTCTTAGACCTAAAGAAACGTCATGCATGTGAGTTAGCAGAAGGTTAACCGGGGGGGTGGGGGGTGGATGTGGGTGAGGTTTAGGTTGTAGCACCGATGGATGTGGAGCGGACGGCGGGTTTGGCATTAACGTAAACAGACGCTGTGCAAGTAGCTGCACGTAACGTTGAGTTAGCTTCCAGCAACAAAACGCGCTCCGCAGTGATGAGCTCAGTAAACAGACAGAGAACAAAGCCTCGGCTTAACCAATAACGAATAACCAGCTGTTTTCAACTCACCTCTCGAAGTGGAGGCTGTTGTCTGTGTTAGAAACTCTCGCGTGGATGTCCTCGGTGTCGTTCAAAACACTGAATCTACTCTCCATAGCTCTCTGTGTCTCCTCATGTCTTACATGGCGTTGAAGGCCAGGTGAGTGGGATATTTTCTGCCACTTTCTAATGACTATCTTCAGGTGACACCTTCTCCGGAGCCCACTCCGCGGCAGGTTTGGCCCATACAAACACTGCTGTGCTTTTTCTTTTTGACGGATAATCACAGGGGTGTGTAAACACCGTGCTGCCCCCTCCTGACTGACGGCGTAATTACACCCTGCCTCTCACGCGCCCCGCCCACACCTTGACATCCCCCTTCCTCTCCCCCCCTGTGGGTGGTACAGTCCAACCGAGAATCCTATTGATCAGTGACTTCTTCTAGCGTGTTAAAGTGGTTATCTGATTGGCTGTGAGACCTGACTGTGCGTGCACAGAGCCCCGCCCCCCGCCGCTACCCCTCCTCCTGGCGGGGCTACGCGCTACGTCCGACGTTATTCCTGAAAGTTAATACGCAGTTTTTTTGGCGGCAGTGCTGCACCTGTGAATTGAGGCTACGACTCCACAGTCAACTGTAACGCTGTGAGAAGAAACAGAAGTTTTTGGAAGTCCTCGAGCTCCTCTTCTTATCAGGAGAGTGTGCAGGAGAAGCAGCAGCCCACAGCAGCTCACAGCACTGACTTCACGGCTCTGAAGATGTCCGCTCAGATCATCAGTGGGAAGGAGGTTTCAGCGTAAGTATCAACATTTTGCATGCACGAGAGAGAAACAGGTGTACAGTAACGTGTCTGTGTGCTGGCTAACTACGCAGCTAACTGCCCACCAGAGTTTCCTTCATGACCAAAGTTTGGGTCACATGGGTGAGGAACTACTCCTGTGTTTAGTCCAAGTCTATGTGCAGCTGTACTGAGCTGACAACAGACAGTGATTTCACAGTTGAGTTTGATTTGGTTGTGCGTGGTGCTGACCACGTGAAGGAAGCGTGAATGAAGGAGTTTTTGCAGATATTGGTGTTAAACCATGAGAGAAGCCAGACTGGACTTTTGTCTCCAGCTGCATGGCAGACCTGCTTCCTGACAGCAGTGTGGGTCTGCACATATGTGTTGATTGTCTGAGTCCTAACTTCATGATGATCCATGAGGTCGCCCGATCAAAAACAATGAAATGAATGCTGCTGTATTATGTAAGTGTGTGTGTTGGGGGGGTTGATATGATCTTTGCCCTACTGGTCCAGTGATTTCATCAAATAGTGAGCCTGACGCAGACCTGTGACACGTATCAACCCCACACTAACGTTTTATTTGCCCTTCTTTTTAAGTTCAATCTGCAAATCTGCAGTTCCTTTCATTATGTTTCTGGTAGTTGAGAGTTGGATGAATCCAAACTGCTGATTGCTTTATTACTGCCTCACAGACAGAACTGTGCTGGATGTGTAGTTGCATGTGCTTGTCACAAGACATGGCAACCTGCACCCTGTTAGCAGCCCCTCACAGTACTCATTAGATAAATTATTTAATGCAACATCATTCGGCTGTACAGCCTCTCTGTAGCTTGAGAAAGCTGACACACCATGGACTGTGCTGGACAAGTGACCTTCATAGACTTTAAAGCAAGCTCCTTCTTTCAGGAAATGTAGTTTACAGGATTATGGCACTGGTTGATCAGTGACCAGGAATTGTTTTATCAGCTGTCGCTGTGATAAGGACTCTTCTTATGATACTATATGCAATAATGATTAGTTTCATGATATCTGGCATTTATCTTTTCCCCTGGATGAATAAATGTAAAGCAACATGGTGCAGGCTGTGTGGAAAATAATGAACACACTTTTAATAAAAGATCTGTGTTTTGTTTTGATTTGCACTAAACCATTTTAAATGTGTATTGTTTCTTTTTTTTGCAATGCAGCGTGTATGAGGCAAAGATGTAGTTGCCTTTTGCAGGTTATCACTGAATACACTGGCGATTTTTGCACAAAGAAAATAATATATTTGAATATAAAGCTCTACTGCGTGAAAGGTCACTGGGTCAAATAGCTTTACTTAAAAGGAAGTTCGAATTGGTGTCACTGCGTTGTGTCACACACACATAATCACTACCATAGTGTATTTCATTATCCCTGCAAATGAAGATCATGTGATGCTCAAAGGTGCCGTGTTTTAATCCAGATCTGTTGAGCAGGTTAGAGTTTTAAACATGATTACCAGTCCATCATTGAGCTTTTGTGTAACTCTCATTCTCAGTTGATGAGTTGATATGACAGGACCACAAAAGAAATACATTCAGGGTTGATGACAGACATGAAAGATTTAAAAATAAAACAGATTTAAATTGGTGTGAATTGATTCCTAAAGTCCAGCTACCTGTGTGTCTGTTCCTTTGATTGGCTCAGTTGACTGTGTGTTGATTGATGAGATAAGCCACAACTGAGACAAAGTATTGGAACATCGCCCAGTTTCCTGACCAGTAAATGAATAAAGACAAAGATAAGACACATGTCTTGAAGCGAGTCCTATCTGATGTCCTTGTTTTGCTCATGCCAGGATCCATGGCAGGGGACTGAAAAACAATCTCAACTCAAGATAACCAGATGGCATGCGTTGAAATCACTGAGAGGAAAGAGAATGGGTTATGTTTGTGGCTTTAGTGCCATATGGTCCATAAACCTTCTGTTTTATAACACCTCAACACAGATTTACAGCTCAGAGGGATTTATTCATTATCTTTTGTTCTCAGGCAGGTGAGGGAGCGCCTGAAGAAGGATGTGGAGCAGATGAAGCTTCAGGACCCCAACTTCAGACCTGGACTCGTGGTCTTACAGGTAAGTGTATGATGGGATTCATACTGGGTCATTGCTCCATCTATGTGGCAGAAGACTTCTTCCTGCATACAGGCAGCCAGAATGATACCACATGTCTCTGCAGGTTGGAGACCGTGATGATTCAAATTTGTACATCAGCATGAAGATGAAGGCAGCAGCAGAGGTAACCAGACATTTGCATGCAATATGTAAACTATAATTGTCTTATATGTGGAAGGTACATGTGGTTAATCCTGAGTCTCTGATTGGTTTTTGAATGCAGATTGGAATTAATGCCACACATCTGAGACTTCCCAAGACAGCAACAGAGGAAGAGGTGAGTACTTTTATTCATGTGTAGGCTAAATACAGTTAAAGGGATAGTTCAACATTTTAGCAAATTCGCCTATTGCCATAATCCCTATAGTCATAAGGGTAGGTTCATTACCTGAGTTTTGTCCAGACAGCTTCATGTGCACCTGAGAGTGTGAAGGCATCTCTCCCTCCGTCTGTAGGTTCTTCACAGTATCACAGAGGTGAATGAGAACTCGTCCATCCACGGCCTCATCGTGCAGCTGCCCTTAGACTCCATTCACAAGATCGACACAGAGAAGGTCACCAACGCTGTGGCCCCAGAGAAAGATGTGGACGGGTGAGAGCACATGTGAACTTTCATCTCGATGCTTTTTGATCTAGAGACATTCATTTATGATGTTTAATGTATTCCTCTGTGTTCCGGTGTTTTTGCAGGCTAACCAGCATAAACGCAGGGAAGCTGTCTCGTGGGGACCTGGGCGACTGCTTCATCCCCTGCACGCCAAACGGCTGCATGGAGTTGATCAGACAGACTGGTAAACACACACAGTAACACCCTAAAAAAGGGGGGAAAGGACTGAAAATGACCTTACCCTGATCTGAAGGACTGATAGATTTACTGTCTCTCCGCAGGTGTGTCTGTTGCAGGGAAGAGGGCGGTAGTGATCGGCCGCAGTAAGATTGTTGGCGCTCCGATGCATGACCTGCTGCTGTGGAACCACGCCACCGTCACCACCTGCCACTCTAAAACTGCCGATCTGCCCGGAGAGGTACGAGAGCAGCACCCTCAGTGGGGGCGTGTCTCACAGCATGTTAAACATGATCTCATGTTCATTTACACACTGATTCATCCATTGCTCTTGATGTCTAGGTGGGAAAGGCAGACATCCTGGTTGTCGGCATCGGTAAAGCAGAGATGGTGAAAGGAGAGTGGATCAAGAAGGGAGCGGTGGTCATCGACTGCGGGATCAACCACATTCCAGGTCCGACTGACGTTTCTCAGTCCACTGGAGTCACGGCACACCTGAGTTGTCTTGTGTGTTTTCATTGAAACATTTCACTCTGTGTCTTTCAGATGAGACTAAAGCCAGTGGGAAGCGGGTGGTGGGTGACGTCCACTATGCCTCGGCTAAGGAGCAGGCTGGGTTTATCACCCCTGTGCCTGGTGGTGTAGGACCTATGACTGTGGCCATGCTGATGGCGGTAAGGTCTTGAAGCCCACTCTGTGGCTGTCTTTACACTACAAGGTTCAAGTGGCCCAATTCCGATTTTTTCTTCTCAAGTGGCACAGATCGGATCTGTAACATGACGTGTAAACGGGAAAGAAAAGGCATGATATCGAATATTGTCAGATCGGATTCAGGCCTCTGTTATATGTGGAAATAAATCAGATACAAATCGGATATCTGCCAATGCGTCTGCAGTCTAAACAGACATTTGATATTCCCTGGCAATGCGAGTCATACGTCATCAATAATGCATCTATAGTGCATATTGATGACATTGTGTGTTTTTTACCTGCAGCTGACTTCCTCCTCCACTTCCGCCAACCGCGTTTACGCATGCGGGTCGTTTCACGCAAGCAAAGCAGGTGTGAATGCAGATATCAGATACTGATCACTTCAATACGCACGAAAAAATCTGATATAGGCAACAAATCGGAATTGGACATCAAGACCTGTAGTGTAAAGACAGCCTAAGTGACCTTTGGATTTCCAGCTGGTGTTGCACATGTTATAATATTTGTTCAGTTTTGTCAGTGTTACTGATATTGAGTGTGTGTGTGTGTGTGAAGAACACGGTGCTGAGTGCAAAGCGCTTCCTGGAAGGACATCAACCAGGGAAGTGGAGCATTTCTTACACCAAACTCAACCTGCAGAAGCCAGTGCCAAGGTTTGTGTCCTCATGTCCCCGTCCTCTCAGTCATGTGCAACTTTAATCATCACACAGTGGCTGCAGCCTTTGTGAGATTCAATAAACCACATGAACAAGGAGCCCACTGAAAAGCCAGAATTCTTTTGCTCAGATTCTGTGTGTTGTCTTTGTCACTCCAACAGTGACATTGTCATCTCTCGCTCCTGTGTGCCCAAACCCATCGACCGTATGGCTAAAGAGGTGGGCCTGCTCTCTGACGAGGTGGAGCTGTATGGCAAGACTAAGGCCAAGGTCCAACTGAATATCATCAAACGCCTGCAGAGCCAACCAGATGGCAAATATGTTGTGGTCACTGGGTATGCTGTCCACACTCCACTCTACTGAACCCATTGTTTTCTCTCTTAATTCCTTTCATTTTTGTATCTAATAATAAGCAGTGATAAAACACAAAGGTTTCCCAAACTGTTACTTTTAAATCACACATAATAATCTGCTGCAGACACCTACTGACATCTGCTGCTTATATTCTGTGTCTGTAGCATCACACCCACTCCTCTGGGTGAGGGAAAGAGCACGACCACCATCGGCCTGGTGCAGGCCCTGGGAGCACACATGAACATCAACGTGTTTGCGTGTGTCCGACAACCCTCTCAGGGGCCCACCTTTGGGATCAAAGGTGAACTTTGGAATAATGTAAACTCAGTAAGAGGTTGCGGGTTGAAATGTATGTTTTAAAGTCCCACACTGGTTCACGTGTCTGTACTTTTGACTTCTGTCTGCAGGTGGTGCTGCAGGAGGTGGATACTCTCAAGTCATTCCAATGGAGGAGGTACAGCACTGTTGTTTGAAGTTCCACAAACAACACTATGGTGATTGTATGAAAATATAAAGGAAATATAGAAATAAATTCAATCTGTTCTCTTCAGTTCAACCTGCATCTCACTGGTGACATTCACGCCATCACAGCCGCCAACAACCTGGTGGCTGCTGCCATCGATGCCCGCATGTTCCACGAGGCCACACAGTCTGACAAGGTGGGTTCACCCCTGATTTCACACGGTTCTCTGTTTGACGAAAAAAACAAAACAAAACAAAACAAAACACAGCGTTAATGAACAGACTCTAACTGTTGTGTCTCTCTCTTGTAGGCTCTGTACAACCGCTTAGTGCCGCTCAGTGGAGGACAGAGGAAGTTCTCCCCCATCCAGATCAACAGACTTAAAGTAAGTGATTACACAGATCTGTAGGTTTTGACTATACTCAGAGTCCACTCAACACAGAGTGGTTAGGTGGGTGCAGACGCCCTGACAAGTGAGTTCCAGGTTCGACTCATAGCTGCAGGTCATTCTCCTGCTCTCTATCCCTGCATTTCCTGCCAGTCTCCACTGTCTTATCAAATAAAGATGCAAAAATCACCCCAGAAAACGTTCAACCAAATGAAATGAACCCTTAACATCAATGTTTTCTGTGTTGTTATAGAAACTGGGCATTGATAAGACAGACCCCTCCACTCTGACTGAAGAGGAGATCACTCGTTTTGCCCGGCTGGACATCGAGCCGAGCTCTGTCACCTGGCAGAGGGGTATGAAGAGTCCTCATGTCTCCTCATGTCTGGTGCCCCAGTGTGTCTGCTGTGTGTACAACTAACATTCATATGGTCTTTGTGTTTCACCTCAGTGTTGGATACAAATGATCGATTCCTGAGGAAGGTCACCATCGGCCAGTCTCCAACTGAGAAAGGATACACCAGAGAGGTAAAAAGAAATGATTGATCATTCATTGATTCTTTGGTATTGCCTGCTGTATCTGCTTAATGGTTAGTTGCTTTGCCTGCCGTCTTGGAAGCTTAAACTTGAAATGCTTTTTTTGTCTTGGTCTCTAATGTATTTTATGTATTTTGTCAAGTTTTTAGACCTGTGTGTAAAATTCTGCACTTTTTCAGTGGGTGTTGTGTTGGTACCACTGCTAGTACAAAATAATAAATCTAATCAAACCAAATTGAAAGAGGCCCAGTATGTGTAAGACGAGACATAACTAACTTTGCTGCCTCCTAGTGGTAGCATTAAAAAAGACACTGACAAATTGAAGTTCAGATAGGAGACTGTGCACTTGGTGGACTTAACAATTTGATCGCAGAGTTGAGCCAAGACAGAAAAATGAAAAATAACAAAACTCTACTCTACTTCACTCGACTGCATCGTTACTGATGTGGAGACTTGTCTTTGTCCTCCAGGCCCAGTTCGACATCACAGTGGCCAGTGAGATCATGGCGGTGCTGGCTCTCACCAGCAGCCTGGAGGATATGCGTCTGCGTCTCGCCAAGATGGTGGTGGCTACTAGCCGCAGCGGACAGCCCATCACCACAGAGGACCTGGTCAGTGTCCCACAGTCCTCATAGCCCCGCACTCTGTATAAGCATCAGTGGAACGAGGCTCCTCTAATATGCTGTTTGACTTTACAGGGTGTGAGCGGTGCTCTAACTGTGCTGATGAAAGACGCAATAAAGCCAAACCTGATGCAGACTCTGGAGGTTGGTGAAACACAGTGTATACACTAACCTGCACAGAGTTTCTTGGTAGCACTCAGATCTTTTAGGAACAGATGGTTTTACAGTTTCTAATTTTCTGTCTTTTTCTAAATATGATTCTGATGGTTATTGTTGTTGGTTTTTAAGTGATTCTGTTCATTCTTTTGCTAAATTGTTTGGGATTTAAATTTGTGTGTGTGCTAGAAACATGACGGTACCTTGAGTTATGGGTTTTGTATCACGTACATCCTCAGGGAACCCCTGTGTTTGTCCATGCGGGCCCCTTCGCCAACATTGCCCATGGCAACTCCTCCATCCTGGCTGATAAAATAGCTCTGAAGCTGGCTGGGCCTGAGGGCTTTGTGGGTGAGTGAGTAAATGGCTGATTTAGTGTAGCTGCTTTTATCAATATGAACATTATTCTGCCTGATGCAGGACAGCACTGCTGCTCCTGCTCTACATGCTTTGTTTACACATTCTGATGCTGCTCTGTATTCTTCACATCTGTTGCTCTTCCCTTCATCTCGCACCCTGTCAATCATCTCCAACAGTGACTGAGGCTGGTTTTGGTGCTGACATCGGCATGGAGAAATTCTTCAACATCAAGTGCCGCTACTCAGGCCTGAGGCCTCATGTGGTGGTCTTGGTGGCTACTGTCCGAGCCCTGAAGATGCACGGAGGTGGACCAACAGTAAGTTTGCTTAAACTTTTCCAAAAGATGATTAGAATAGAATAGAATAGAATAGAATAGAATAGAATAGAATAGAATTACTTTATTCATCCCAAAGGGAAATTCATTTGTCTGTCAGCTCATCTACCATTTGCAAGTGGTAGATGAGGTGAGATGAGCTAGGTAAGTGGCTTTATTTGGAAAGTTTTTATGTATATCTTTTTCATTGACAGAGTTATAGCCTTCACAATAAAAGCCCATGCTTATATAAAATATGGTGTCAGTCAAGTAAAACGCTCCTTATATCTTTTGTTCAGGTCACTGCTGGGATGCCACTGCCAAAGGAATATGTGGAGGAGGTAAATAAAAATGTTGTTTACTTTAAATGATAATGTGTTGCTGAGCTGTAGATTAACATATTGTATATGGAGCCTGGGCCTCATCTGCTTACTGGGTTAATCACATATCAGCATGCAGTTGACTTTCAAAAGCTGTCAGTGTATACACACTCAGTAAACACTTCATACCCTTCACATGCTGTACATTTATGTGACCTGAGAATCAGTGTTAACGGTTCTTACTGAAATGTGTTTTTTGTTTGTGTGTCTGTGTAGAACCTCGAGCTTCTGGAGAAAGGCTGCAGCAACATGAGGAAACAGATTGAAAACGCACAGCACTTTGGTGTGCCTGTGGTGGTGGCTGTCAATGCTTTCAAGTAAGTCATGGATGGTGATTTGTTAGAGACAAAAGCCTAAAATGGTCTGTGTGGTCATGAACACACATGCAGAGGATTTGTATTTCAGAAATTCACATTTTTATATTATAAATGGATTAGTCACATTACCAACCAATTCAGCGTTCTCAACCATGATGAGGCTTTTATAAGGTTTTTGTGTCACTGCTGTTTCCATTCACTCACACGTGAGCTTTGTTTGTAGCTGCTGAGCATCAAATAGCAGATCAGAGTTCAAACAGAGAGAGAGAGAGATACTTTTGGTGTTGGATCCATCAGAATCTCCAGCATTGCACATATCTGCTGGATGTGTAGGCAGCTGCTAAGATCATGAGGTGAAGCATGACATTGTTAACAGCTTGTTTGTGCTGCCCCCAAGTGGTCAAAAAAGGAAGATGGAGTGAATCTTTTTCTGTTCCTTTCATATCACTAAAAATAATGACTTTGCTTGAGGCAGAGGTTTTGTGTCACTGAAGAGATTAGGTGATAAGCCGCATGTTACTTATTGGTGACATGTAGGAAACATTTCTCATGCCTCTGCTGTGCTGACACCTCCTGCAGGACGGACACTGAGGCTGAGCTGGACTTGGTCTGCAGCATGGCTAAAGGTGCAGGAGCCTTTGATGCTGTGCGATGCTCCCACTGGGCCGAGGGCGGAGCCGGTGCCGTGGCCCTGGGTAAAGCCGTCCAGAGGGCCTCTGAGGCCCCCAGCAATTTTAAGTTCCTCTATGATTTGGAGGTATGGGCCTGAAGCTTAACTTGACTGTCGTCCACTGCTCGGATAGACACAGTGCTTGAATTGAATTAATAGCAAACACGTATGTTACTGTTGTTGAGTCTAAATGGCCTATATACAGGTATTGAAAATATGCACATTTTGGTTTGCAGACATTCCACTAAAGGGCCACACTGTATCTCTGATTCCACTTTAGATCCCTATTGCTGATAAGATTCGAATAATTGCCCAGAAGATCTATGGAGCAGATGATATTGAGCTTCTCCCAGAAGCCCAGCACAAGGTGGAGCTCTACACCAAACAGGTCAGCAACCGTCTGTGTTGTTGTGTTGTTGTGTCGGGGCTGTGTTGCTGGTTGCAGCCAGCAGCAGATAGGGTTTAATCAGATGGAGGCTGAATAGGGCTTTGTGTCGTCTTTTGCCCTCAGGGTTTCGGCAGTTTGCCGATCTGCATGGCCAAGACTCACCTGTCGCTCTCACATGAGGCAGACAAGAAGGGTGTGCCCAAAGGGTTCGTCCTGCCAATCCGAGACATCCGAGCCAGCGTGGGTGCTGGATTTCTCTTCCCACTGGTTGGCACGGTAAGCTCACATTCACATGGAACAAACGCTGCCTTACCTACGTTGCCAAGTTTGGCCCAGATTTGTGTCTGGGAAACACTGGTAACACAGGAAGGCACCATCTTTTTACATGAATCAGCCTCTCTCATGGAGCTGCGTCCTACTCAACTGTCTAAGTCTTGTCATTTAAATAACAAACAAATCACATGACCTCATACCATAGACAGTGTGTAGTGTAGAGGCTAAGTGGTGAATCTGTACACCATCTAATGATCCTCTGAAAACATCACATTTATGTTTGTGTAATCTTCCAGTGGCTGTGTTTGCCATGTATGGTAATCTACCGTCAACCAGCAAAGTGTTTAACCCAACATTACCGGCCAAGTGATGGTGGTGTTCATTACTCAGCACTGATAATGACAAGACTCTAGCCGTTGAAAACAACCACATCTACATAGAAGTAAACTGTTGCTGTTTTTTTCAGCTTGACACAAAAAGTTGCGCAGTTTGTGAAAGAGTGTATGAGGACAGTGACTGGTCAGATTTTCTTTGACAGTGTCTTTCATTAAAAAGAATCTCTCTGTATCCCAGATGCCCACCATCCCTGGTCTGCCCACCAGGCCTTGTTTCTACGATATTGACCTGGACCCTGACACTGAGCAGGTCAATGGACTGTTCTAAATCAGGACTGTGCAATGGTACGGAGTCCAGGAAGGGTGCACATGTATAAATCACATCCAAACATTGGTGGTCACAGATCATAAATTAATATTGCTCTGTCCTCTCTTTCTCAGTGTACAGTTTGGCCCTCCCTTACTGAGCCCTAATCAAATGTGATGGACTAATGACTGGAAATGCCTCAAGCTCGTCTGCTGGTGCTTCTTCTTTGTTGTTTTTCACTCAGACACTGACATCTGTAAATAATTGATTTGACTTTGCCCAGAGGGTGGCTGATGGGCAAATCAAGGAGCTTAATAAATCACAGAACCATTAATTCCCCAGAGATGGAAAATCTGTGACAGACATTTTGTAAGAGGAAAGTGTCTTTAGTTAGTCATTATGTTCACTGCACATAATCAAGCCCCACTTGTGTTTTCACTTTCGAATGACTTGAATGAACAAGGCTCAGAAGTGTCTTGTATAAACTAGTTGTGTATGTGTTATATGCACCACACCAGCACATCCAGCTGCTGTTTTCAAAAAGTCCAAACACAAAAATATTGGCACCTTATAAAATGTTTTATCATTTTTGTGTTAAGTTTTCGGGTTGTACCATTCACCCCTTTCTCTTGAACGCAATATATCAGGAACTGCTCAAGGGAATCACTCCAGATTTAACACATTCACTTGGGCTTGACAATGATGTGATATTTTTTGGTGGTCAAAGGTTAAAGTTCAATGTCATTCCATAGTCAAAGGTCAGTGTCATTGTGACCTTATAGTATATGTTTTTGGCAGCCATGACTCAAGCATTGCTACTGACACATTTTAACTGAAATGTGTATTAGGATAAAAATAAAATAAAAAACTTCACTGTGACATGAAACACTGTAACTCAGGACAGGAGATGCTGCAGCTATCGGTTATTTCTGTAATCACTTAGTTCATTGATAGTCGAGTAATCCAATAAGGTCCTTTGCCTTTATTAAATACCAATAGTAAAAACAATTGTAGGGGTTGGGGGTCAGCCTGATGTATGAAGCTGTTCTGCAGTCTGCTGGATCTGGTACAGGAGGCTGAACAGAGGGTGGGAGGGGTGGCTAGAGTCAGTCATGATGGGCACATGCTCTGCTGAGTTAGTGTAGGAAGTTGAGCCTTCTTCATCAGGGTTGTGGTGTTGGTTGTGCAGGAAAGGTCCTTGGTGATGTGGCATTTTTTGTGATGTTCACCCCCAGGAATTTGGCGCTGCTGACCCTCTTCACAGCAGAGTTGCTGATGGTCAGTGGGGATGGCTGGTTATGGCCTCTCCTGAAGGCAACAATCATCGTCATCATCATCTTCTCCATGTTGAGTAGAGACTCTTGCCTTACACCAACTTGCTAGCAGGCTCACCTCTCTCATCACCGTTGCTAATGAGGCTATCCACAGTCGTGTCGTCCGCAAACTTGATCACGTGGTTCGTCCTGAAGCTTGATGTGCGGTCACTGGTCAGCACTATGAAGAGTAATAGATAATGGGTAGTGACACGTTACTCATTTGGCCAAAGATTATTTGCCTAAGTAAACGGGTATGTCACTAGTCTGGCTCATACTGCCCTTTTTCCTCCACAGTTTACAGCAGCACACAAATGATGGTTAGTGAGACAGGCTAGTAAAGACTGAAATACTGCATTGATTATCAGTAATGGCATGTAGCTAGTGTAAACATTAGTTTACATTACTGTCTTTATATTATTATAAAATATTGCTGAATGTTTTCCTCTTTCAAGGACAGAAGCTCATACTTTCTCTGTCCATGGTTTTCTGTTCATCAGCAGCTCAGGCAGCAGAGTATAAAAATGGTTAGTGAGACTAACTCAAATACAATAAACACACAGAATATAAGTATCAACAGGTTCACAAAATAACAACTTTCTATCGATGTCTAACAGATATAGACACAGGTCACTTTTTCCATGTCAGAGGCTCATACTCACTTTTCTCTTCTCAATAAACAGCAGCTCAGATGTCAGGATAAGAGACAAGCTCAGCTCAGGGGGCAGAGTAAGAAAAAAATAAGTAATGGTTAGTGGGACTTATTATCCAGTCATAATAACAATATGTAAACAGGAAAAATATAGACCAGTCAGAAGCTCACACTCACCTTTTTTGTCCTTTGTCAGCTGGGATTGGCCGGAGCTGACCCCAGCTGCCACTGTACCTAAAAGTGCAAAACTCCAAAAATACCCAAGTGCAATTAAGTTGTAAGTGAATAATATAATGCTCAACCAACTTGTACTGAGCCCCGCCAGATGCCAAGGCCAGCCCCAAGAAAGAAAGAGCAGTTGATTAAGCCACTGTTCCTAGATGTGCAAAACTACCAAAGATAAAAAATAAGTGTGATAAAGTGGTAAGTGAATAATGCTCAACCATACAAATTGTGCTCAGCCCCGCCAGATGCAAGGGCCAGCCCCAAGAAAGAAAGGATGGTTGAACACGCTACTGTTCCTAAATGTGCAAAACTACAGAAAAGAAAGCCCAAGTGCAAGATGCTACCTGGGTAGTTTACAGCCCTGCCAGATGTAAAGGCTATGTGCATGAGGCTTTGCTTGGCAAATGCCGACCCAGTGATACCTGTAGCAGAGAAGAGCTGATTTGAGTCGCTGTCATCTCACAGCCGTGGCCTCTTGGCTGTAGGCACCACACGGTCGTCCTCTTCCAGGGATCTCCTGGAGGAGCGGAGTGGACCGGCAACTGGCTGGAAAACAGGAGCAGAACGAGGAACAACCCCCCGAAAAGCAGAAACATCTGGACCAGCGGGCTGGAAAGGGCTGAAATCAGGAGCAACAGGCTTCCAAGCAGGGACAGCAATAGGAGAAAAAGGTCGAGCAGTAGAAGCAGCAGCAGGAGCAATAGGCCGGAAAGGAGAAGCAGGTTTAGGACCAACAGGTGGGAAAGCAGAGGCAACAGTCTGCAAGACAGCAGGAGGAGCATCCTGCAGGAAAGCAGGAGTAGCAGGGAAAGTAGGATGAACATCCTGTGAGAAACCACAACAAGCAGGCTGCAGGAAAGAAGGAGTATCATGCAAAAATGCAGGAGGAGCAGCTGGCAGGAAAGGAGGAGGAGCATTCTGCGAGAAAGCAGGATGAGCAGCAGGGACAGCAGGAAGATCAAGACGGAAAGCAGGAGGAGCAGCAGGAAAAGCAGGAAGCTCAAGAGGGAAGGCAGGAGGAGCAGCTGGGAAGGCAGGAAGATCAAGAAGAAGAAGAGGAGGATCAAGAGAGAGAGCAGGGGGAGCAGCGGGGACAGCAGGAAGATTGAGAGGGAGAGCGAGAGGGAGAGCAGGAAGGTTGAGAGGGAGATCGAGAGGGAGAGCAGGAAGATCGAGAGGGAGAGCAGGAGATCGAGAGGGAGAGCAGGAAGATCGAGAGGGAGATCGAGAGGGAGAGCAGGAAGATCGAGAGGGAGAGCAGGAAGATCGAGAGGGAGATCGAGAGGGAGAGCAGGAAGATCGAGAGGAAGATCGAGAGGGAGAGCAGGAAGATCGAGAGGGAGAGCAGGAAGGTTGAGAGGAAGATCTGGAGGGAGAGCAGGAAGATCGAGAGGGAGAGCAGGAAGATTGAGAGGAAGATCTAGAGGGAGAGCAGGAAGATCGAGAGCAGGAAGATCGAGAGGGAGAGCAGGAAGATGGAGAGGGAGATCGAGAGGGAGAGCAGGAAGATTGAGAGGAAGATCGAGAGGGAGAGCAGGAAGATCGAGAGGAAGGTTGAGAGGGAGAGCAGGAAGATCAAGAGGGAGAGCAGGAAGATCAAGAGGGAGAGCAGGAAGATCAAGAGGGAGAGCAGGAGAAGCAGCATGGAAAGCAGGAAGATCGAGGGGGAGAGCAGGAAGATCGAGAGGGAGATCAGGAAGATCAAG